>JAQHUG010000049.1:598000-610945 GCA_028555095.1 Dicrostonyx torquatus
TTTTTTACTTATATTAATTAATTACTTTTTTCACAAACCTATTTACAGCTTCCCCTCTGTTCATCTTTTTCTTCCAGTCTCTTTCCCCAAACCTCACTTCTTCCTCCACAATCTACAATCTCTTCAGAAAAAAGCAGGCTGTGCATGTATACCAGCCAGTCATGGTATAGCAAGGTGCAGTAAGACCAGGTACCTTCTCTCCTATTGATATTGAAAGAAGCAACCCAACAGGAGGAAAGGGTCCCCCAAGCAGGTAACAGAGTCAGAGACAGCCCCTGCTCCCAATTTTAGGAGACCCACAAAGAAACAAAGTTACATAATTATAACATATGTGTAGAGGGTCTAGGTTAGTCCCATGCAAGCTCTCTGGTTGGTGGTTCAGTCTCTGTGAGTCCCTAGAGCCCAGGTTAGTTGATTTTGTGGTTCTCTTGTGGTGTCCTTGAGACATGCAATTTTAATTAAGTTTTGCTTTTTAAAAAAAATATGGTCTTACACTGTAGCTAAGGCTATACTGCATACTGCAACACACTGTGTAGTAGTCTAGACTAGTAAAGTAGTAGTCTATCTATGAGCTTGTAGCAATTTTCCCTGCCTTAGCCTCCTTAACATTGGGATTTCAAGTGTGAGCCACCATGCTCAGCTCTCCAAGGGCCACAGAAGTACTACAGGCACCTCCCTGTGGACTCTCCTTCTCTTGAAAACCAGCCGTGGTCTGGTCATGAATTCCAACCACTGCAGCCCTTATCATGATTTGCCTTACATTTCCAATGCTGAACATATTTTTCTCTTTGAGGAGACTGTAATTACTGTAAAGGCTATTTATATGAGTAATGAACCATTCCAGTCTTTTTCAGCTATAGCAATGCTGAGATTTAAGGGGAGGAGCTTTTGTAGATATTTATTGAATGAAGAAATAAAAGAAGGAATGAGATCGCTGATGGCCTGGGCGATCATGAATGAATTAGTCTGGGAGGGAATGATGCAGAATACACATAGTGGAGATGCTGAAAGTTCATGTTTCCCTGTTGGAATGTCAGACCCAAAGATGGGAGACAGGACTGTAACCAGTAATAATTTGCCAGTGATCCAGACAACTTAAAAAGTCCTCCAGCTTAATAAAGAAATCATTGATTTGTTGATTGAATAGATAGTCCTTTAGGACTTCTTGTGTGCTTTTAGCACTCTCTCAAGGTCTAGTAGCCTGTATTTAGAAGTTTAGTTTACCGTGTATAGGGTATCAGGGAGAGATGAGGCTGTGGATCTTTCTAGTTAGGACATCTCAGACAGTGCATTGAGCAATAGTAGCCCTCAGAAAGATACTTTTAAAACATTAATACAGTAAGGACAGCACTTTCTAAACTTGGAGAATGCTGTGTTGTGTATTGATACATGTCCCAGGTTAATAATAACAGTGGTGGTGATGGTAGTCACAGTGATGGGAGCAACCTTTTATTCTGCTCTTAGCATTCACCGAAGAACTTCATTAGAGGGCTCTATTATTCCCCTTTAAAGACAAGAAAAGAAACCATATTAGAACTTCAAAGGCATCAAAAATCCTAAAGCTAAGAAACACCACTTTGTATTGCTTTGCCCAGCATTTCACAAATTTAATTATCCACAGGGGTGCTTTTTTCTCTTTACATGTCACTTAATGGTATCCCATGGACCCACAGCATTCATTATTTGGAGAAATGTTGTTATATTTTTGATGCCTTTGTTACTCAGATGAAGAAATGGAGGCCTAGTTAGGAAAGGACCTCATTGAATTCTGTCTTTAACAGGTTCTAGAGACTGGGTTAAAACTCAACCTTGATCCTTGATCCTTGATCCTTGATCCATCTATTATTTTTTCACTGAGAGTTTTTCTTTTCTGAGTATGCATGTTTTCTCTCCATTTACGTTACTTTGTTCCCTTCTATTCCTTTATCCTTCCTCTCTTTCCATCATCCATCCCAGACTTTCTGGATCAGAGCAGTCATATGGCCACTGATGGCTTTGTACTAGATCTTGGGTAGATTTACTGTTAGTCCCCAAAGTTCAGCTATCTCGAAGTATTTGCCAATGATCAAGCACCACGGATCTCTTAATAACATTTTATATGACAAGAGGAGCAGATAGATTCCTTTTAGAGACTCCACTCATGTGTGCTGTGAACTGCACAGTTGAATGGCCTGTTTATTGAAGAATCATAGCAACAAAGCCTAACTAAGCCAACATCACCAAAATCCTCCTCTACTTTCCTCTTTCCCTAACAATATTTTTCTAATTGATGACTCTGATGTGATAGTTTGAAATTATTAATCTGGTGGGTTACCTTTGGTCTTTTCTAGGATCTGAAATTAATGTTTTCTAGACTTGTTTTATTTACTCATTTATCTGACAGATTGTTTCAGAATCCCTCCTCTTTGAAAGTTCTACTTTTCATGTTCAAGAAAGGAAGGTACTTTGGTAACTAACACAGAGCTTCTGATCCCAAGGGTCAGAACGTCTAGAAATAGAGGCAAATATTTGAACATTAATAGACATCACCTATCCAAATAATCTCCCAGTGGCTTGCAAAGCTCGGAATTAAATTATTTAAAATGCAGCATTGCTTGATTTAGTTGTTGACACATTTGGAAAGGGAAGATATAAATAGCATTTGGTGGAAACATTCTTTGTGTAGGTTCCTCTTCATGTAAAGGAAGAAATGACCCATTGTGCCTGTTAGTTTTTTTTTTGTCAACTTGACACAAACTAGGCCATCTGGCAAGAGGGAACCTCAAGTGAGAAAATGCTTGCATCAGATTGGTCTACAGGCAAGTCTGTGTGGAACTTTTTGTTATTAATAATGATTAATGTGAAAGGGCACAGCTGACTATAGTGGTGCCAATTCTGAACAAGTGCTCATGGGAAGTATAAGAAAGATAACTGACCATAAGCCTTGGAAGAAGCCAGTAAGCAGTATCCTCCAGTGCCTCTATTCCAGTTTTTATGTGGGTTTCCCCTCTGTATGCTCTGAATATGTTTTATTACCATAAGTTATTAAAGAAGCTATTTTGACCAGTGGCTTAGTAGAGTAAAACTAGGTGGGAAATCCAAATGAAGATACAGAGAAAGTAGGCAGTTGAAGGAGGGTTCATCTGTATTTCTGTGCTTTGACTGGTTAAATAAAAAAGCTGCCTGGACCATTTGATAGGGCAGGACTTAGAAAGGTGGGGAAAAGAAAAGAGGACACTGGGAAGAAGACTGGGTCAGAGCCAGTCGCCATGAAGCTCCTGCTGCAGATGGAAGTACCGTAGATCCGTCCGGTAAGTCACCCACCTCGTGGTGACATACAGACTTTTATAATGGCTTAGTTTATGAGGTGAGGGCTAGCCGGGAAGAGGCTAGAGATAATGGGCAAGGCAGTATTTGAATTAATACAGTTTTCATGTGGTTATTTCAGGCATAAGCAAGCAACCAGCGGCTGAGCGGGCCAGCAGCTGGGGGCTGGGAGCCAAGCGCTGGGAACATAACCCATACCTCTCCCTTAATTACAACAGACAGTGTCAGAGAGATACCATGTAGCTGCTGAAGGAGAAAGGTGCCTACTGGACCCTTACTGGTAAGTCACAGCCTTGTTCTGATACACAGATTAATAGAAATGGGTTAATTTAAGATATAAGAGTTAGTTAGAAATATGCCCAAGCTGTTGGTCAAACAGTGTTGAAATTAATATAGTTTCTGTGTGATTATTTGGGTCTGGGTGACCAGGAAATGAATAAGTAGTCTCAGCCTACAGAGTTCCTGCATCCAGGTTCCTACCCTGTTCTTTTTCAATGAAGGAATATGATGTGGATGTGTAAGCCGATGAATCTTTTCTCCCTAAGTTGTTTTGGCCAATGTTTTGTCACAGCAACAGAAAACCCATAAAGTCCAACCATAGGACTTTGACAGTCAGTGCAGTAGGCATATGATAGATTGTGGTTATGCTGGCTATCAATAACCTTACAAACAAGAATGAGCAGCAATATGAGATTATCCAGATTTAAATGCCAGGTGGTTTAACTTACTAGCAGGATGCCATTGAACAGCTAGTGCAATTTCTTCAAGTGCCAATTTGAGAATGTTGGAGTCAAAGAAAGGTATCAGTCAAGGTACTTCACATGTTTTATGGTTTAAAGACTAAAAATGTCATTCTGTTGTCTTTAATGATGTCTTTTAATATTTCAAGAAAGTCTATACATTTGGCCAAATCAAATGTACAAGTCTGTGCCTACATCATATTTAATGCATCCAGGTAAAACACAATATACTGTACTACATTTCAATTGCAGAAAAACAATTATTACTTTGCACAGTGTATATAATTATATTACCAATACATTCTGTTTGCCTAAAATTCAGATTTGGTGGGCTATATAATTTTATCCTTCAAATCTGTAAAATAAAATTATATTTTGATGGGAATAGTTTACAAATGGAAGGACAACTTGTTGGGCAGTATTACCAGTATTATCTTGAAGATGAAGAAATTGAGAAGATAATACAAAACGTATACCTTAGGCCTGAGAATATTTTGCAATGATAATAAGAAAAAGATACTGATGAAATTACTGTGCTTTGGCTTCCAGCACCTGTACCTTTATACTTACATGAATTTGGCAATTTTTTGTGTGAAATTTTTTATTATTAATATTATGTAGAAGTATATTTTTCTAAGACATTTTTCCTCACTGCATGTTGATTATCTTATTTTCAGGGCCCACTTGCCATTTTCTCCCCATAAACACTACAGATACTGCAATCTAGTTCTTAGCCTTTCTGACTAGGATTGAGTTAGTTTTTTTGCATGGCATGGATTCCTTTCTTTGACTGACAGTCTCTGGGATTCTAAGAAGACTTGTGGCCTCATCAGTCATCCTGGAGAATCATGGTGGTGGTGGCTGAGTAGGTTTTAATGACTTTTTGAATACAGTTGTCTGTTTTAGAGCTGGCCAGATTTGGTGGCCTTTCATTTGGTGTCATATGGTGGAAGCCAGATGGCTCCCTTAGCAGAATAACAGGAAGAGGGAATTTGGAGTCATTGTCTCTGTCTTTTCTCCATGCTGAGGGTGAGAGAGAGGCCTGAACTGAGGCTGACAGCAGACCATGCTCCTCATTGGTGCTCATTTCTGATCCAGTCACCATGTGTGCAGCATCTCAGCCAGGCACTAAAACCCACCATCTTCACATAGAAATAAATACACATTATTAGTCATTGCAGTGACTTAGTGAAGGTCTATTTGACTAGGCTAGACATATAATATGGTCTGCCTGATTTCTAGGTCACAGGAAGTACAGTACCTGAAATGTCTGGTTAAGGAAATGGTGTGGGAAGACCTTCTGTATATATGTTGCTTTTATTGGTTAATGAATAAAGAAAACTACCTAGGCCTGTGATAGGGTAGGATCGAGCTAGGCGAGGAAAACTAAACTCAATGTTGGGAGAAAGAGTAAGCAGAGTCAAAAGACGCTGTGTAGCTGCCACCAGAAACAAACATGCCAGAACCTTGCCAGTAAGCTACAGCCAAGTGACAATACATGAATTGATAGGAATGGGTTAAATTAAGATGTAAAAGGTAGCCAATAAGAAGCTAGAGCTAATGGGCCAGGCGGTGATTTACTTGATATAGTTTCTGTGTGATTATTTTACATCTGGGCAGCCAGGAACAAACAAGCAGGCTTCTATTACAAATTGGCACACCAATGTGGCTGACTACATCCATGTGAAACCTATGAAAGGAATTGGATAGGAATTCTAGACACACATGGAAAAATTTTAGCTGTTTTTTTATTGTTGTTGTTGTTTTGTTTTTGGCTGGCAGTGTGGCACAGTTTCCTTTAAGAGAAGTCTTCCTCATTCAGCAGTAGCAGAAAAAAATGTGCCATATCAAAATGGTGACTACATGGTTCACCATCACAAATGGCTCTGGCTCTTTTGGGAGGTCTGGCTAAAGAGCATTCAAATGGGGTTTGTGAGCAGAGTGCTACAACTTGTTTAATGGCAACACAGGCCCACTGTGACCTGACCCTGGATCTAGGGCAGAGAGAATGGCTCTCAGAGACAGCAAGCATGTATCCACCATGTTGGACTGGGCAGAGCAAGCAGACAGGGCTGTGCTGTCCCTAGCCACTCCCACTAAGCATTTTTTAAAAGGGTACTTCTGGTCAGAAAAGGATTTCAGATACACAATAGGACACATTCAGACATAAAAGACTTCTAAACAAAACACAGTGTGTTTAAAAATGTATGTAGGCTTGAGAGAGAGAAGAAAAGAGTAAAGAGACAGTAAATATAATAAAAAAGAATATAGTCATAGATTAAAGGAATAAAGATAATAAAATAAATATTAAATTTGTAGAAAAAGTAATAGAGTAAGAAAAATAAACCATGTAATATACACAGAGAGTCTGGATTATGTATATTATTGAGTTTTCTTTGAATTTTTGACTGTTAAAGAGCTAAGTACAGAGAGACATTTCATTGTATGGACTGCTAAGTTAAATCAACCTAAAGGTATCTTGACTTCCGAATTTGGATCTAAGGATATGTTGCTTTGGAAAAGAGGTTCTTCTTTTGTTTCCATAGAGGATGAGAACCTATAGAATCTTTCTAATTTAATGTGGTTTGATGGAGCAAGACCCCCTAAAAGGTCATCGTTAACACTCCCCAAAATACTTTGCCCAACAAAAATCAGGAAGCACTTTGGAAAGAATGCCCAAATTCCCAAATATTGTTTATAAATGTTTGTTTACATTTAAAGGGGGATATGCTATAGAAATTTGTATTGGTATGGATCTTGCTCTATTGATTCAAATTTTAGGTCAATTTTATTATATGTATATTTCTGCTCTTGTTTAAGGTATTGTGTTTGTGTAGCTCACTTAAAAATGTAATGTATAATTAAAAATATAGGTTAATAGATAATTATCTACAATAGTTAAGATTGTAGTCATGTTAGATTTTTTTAGATGTACAGAGATATATTTCAGATGGTTGGTTATTCTTCAAACCTTTCAAAGACTACAGACTATGACATTTAAAATGTTTAAGAACTTAGCTTTTTTATGGCAGTGAGACACATCTGCTCTTGGAAGTACCAAGATACTTCAAGTGAATGATGGGCACCAAAGAGGCTCGTTATGGCATTGCTTAGACATTTGAGTAAGAAACTGCTCCTGCCTGGGATGCTTGACGCTATGCTGTACAAATTGGACATGCAGGATCCACAGAGAAATGACTGCTGAACTTTCCTAAAGGTGAAACCATCCTTCTGGGTTCCTATTTCATGAAAGTGTCTGCTAGACATTCTGCAGGATACAGAAAAAACTGACTGAGAAATCACCAATATACGCAAAGCTGTCTTTGAAATTTCCTGCTTCATCGAAAAGTCTGCCAGATACTATGGGCCTGTAGGCTGAAGATGGATGGCCCAATGGTACAGAAGAACTTCAGGGGACTGTCCAAATAATGAGATGTCTCTGTCAATTCTAGAGTTTTGGAAGTTGCTTACAAAGGACTTCCTGCTAACTTAAATAATATTACATCCTTTTGGAGTCTTTGATGGAGTTGAAGAATAGGTAGTTAACAGTTTTTCTTAGTTATGATAAAATATAAAGTAGACATAAATGTTGTACTGTAATTCTTGCTTGATACCTGTCTTGTTATATGTAATTTTACAATGTTAAAGTTAAAACCTTCCTTTATATTTAAACAGAAAAGGGGAAATGGTTTGGGAAGTCCTTCTTTTATGTGTTGCTTCTATTGGCTATTAAATAAAGAAAACTGCCTTGGCCTGTGATAGGGTAGAATAGAGCTAGGGGAAAACTAAACTGAATGCTGGGAGAAAGAGTAGGCTGAGTCACTAGAAGCCATGGAGCTGCCAGAGAAGAAAGACGCAAGCTGGCAGCTGGAACCTTGCCAGTAGGCCTTGAGCCTTGTGGTAAAATATAAAATAGTAGAAATGGGTCAATTTAAGAGATAAGAGTGAACTAGAAATATGCATAAGCTATTGGCCAGACGGTATTGCAAAAAAATACTGTTTCTTTGTGGTTATTTCAGGACTGAGCAGCCAGGAATGAACTAACAGCCTTCCTCACTGCAATGAATAGTCTAATTGTGTTCCCTGAGGCTGAAGGCCAAGGTCTATGTAGTTCTGCATCAGTGTTTTTGAACCAGGGAAATGATTCTCTGGAGTTTTTGAAGGGGACTTAGCACTTTCTACCTTTCACCAAGTAAACAGAGCACTTCAAACTTGTTAGTTTTAAAGAGTTTTGGAAAACAAATGACTTCTATAATGCGATAGGATGGACCAAGTGTCTTAAGCATCAGGTGTCTATATTCACAGTTCTGGAGGCTGGGAAGTCAAATAAAAAGATGTTGCTACCTTGTGTGTGAGGAAGGCTCTTTTCCTGGCTTGTAGATGGCTACTTTCCTCTTGTTCCTAGCATGGCATAGAGAAAAGGGGTGGAAGGAATTGTGAGAGGAGAAAGAATTAGGTTACCTGTGTAAGCACCATTACATGTGTACTGGGTCTGGGGTCTTCCACCATTAGAACTCAGTAACCCACTCATAAGGACTTTTTACTCATGAAACAATGGTTTCCAAAAGGCCTTACCTCCTGATGTCACCATCCTGGGAATTAGATCTTCAACGTGCAGACTCAAGGGAGGGGGCTTCTAAAATTTTAAAGCCAATATTTGAATCTATATGTTTTAAACCTTCAGACACTGTCATTTATTTTCAGTTTTTCAATATGTATTTGTTCTGGTGAAACTGTTTACATCTTAGTGTAATGTCATATAGAAGAATAGATGATAGATAGAACAGAACGTAGAGATATAGATAAATATCAACCTAAGATCCTGCAGAGTCACAGGGACTGAACTATTTTAGAATCCATCTAGCAGTGTGCATTCCTATCATACACACTCAAAAGAAAGCACATGCTTTTGCTATGAAGGTGGACTACACATGTTCAACAGTTTTAAAGGAATATCCTATTAAAGTATAAATTGTGCCTATTGTGGATGTCTATTTTTAGACTTTCAAAAATGCATCATTCTGGAAGCACAACTTGTGACTTGTGGTCAATATTCCCCTTTCAGTTGGTTGTATACATCTCCTTGGTGCCCAGGAGAAAATATTGAACTTATAATGCTAGCTCCTTAATCATTATGGACAAGAACCACCAGTATATGTAGATGCATCCTATTTGGGTGAATATTTTCTGTCACAATCTTTTGATTCAGTTTTCCTTGAAAGGTCCCTTAGGTCCTTTGAAAAGCACTATCGCCTTGCTTCTGTAAGAGACATGAAGGCTATGCATCCTGCTGAGTTCACCAAGTTATACAAAGAGTTGAGAGCTATGCTCAGTAATAAAATTCCTGATGAACATGTCATATATGACTTGTCAAGTTGTTTAAGGCCCCAGAGCCATGTATGCCACAGTGTACATGTGGAGGCCATAGGATAAAGTACAGGGCTCAAGTCTTTCCTTCTACACTGTGGGCCCCAGGAAATTGAACTCAGGTCATCAGCCTTAGCATCAAGTATCTTTACCCACTAAACCATCTTATTTGTTTATTATTATTACTATTATTATTATTATGTAATGACTCCAAATTGAAATGTATATATACACAATACTTATATGTATACATTTTAAAATTTAAAAGGAAAATTGAGATTATCTCAACAATTATATATGTTAAAATGAAAATATATAAGCTAAATATAATCTACCATTAAAATTAATTTGCCAACTCATTTTTCTAAGGCACTAGAAAATTTAATGATTCCATATATGGTTCTGGACATTCCCCAAATTCTACTTCCATTCACCATGATGCTGAACATGGATGGACAGTACATTCCTGACTCAAAACTGAGGTGAGCCCCCAGATTAGAATGTTCTCAGCAGGGAAGATGAGGTTTTTCCTTTGGTTTAATGAGCAGGTGCAAATGAAAAACTATCCAAGGTGCTTCTACCCTCATTTTGTATTTTCCCACAGAGGCCACCAGCTGCTGAAAATGCCAGAGAAGGCTAACAAAGTCTGTTTCTCGATGCTTTAGAGCCATTAAACTCTTAAGACAGGACATTGCCCCTGGATTCCGTGTGCAAATAAGACACTATTACAATTAGCATCCCTGGAGTTACACTGATGGAGTCTAACGGGGTCAGGGCAAATCATATCATGCTGGAGATGGAAGAGCATCTGTGATGGGTAATTTATTCATAGGTGAGGTACACTGGTTTCACAAACCTCTCTCAGAGAATGACTTTCAGTACAATAGCATTAGAGGGTGTGTTAGAGGCTTCTATTGTAATAAAACACTTGAGGTAATTAGTTTGGAAAATGGAAAGTTTTGTTATGACTCACAGTGTAGGTCTTCAGCCCTTGGCCCTACCTTTGTTGCTTTGGAGCCTATAGTGAGGGAGTGTATTAAAGCACATAGCACAATAATCTACTCCCAACCTGGGGATCAGGAAGCAGAAGAACAGTGAATAGGTTCTACAGTCATCCTCTACAAGTATCCTTTCAGCATGCTTCATATGACAGGACCCCATCTCTCTCTCTCTCTCTTTTTTTAATCTATAAGCATTTATTGAGTGCCTTCTATGTGCTGATATTCCTGGGTCTTGGAACTGATCAGCAAACAAACCCCAAGTGCCTGCCCTTATGGAACTTACCTTTACATAGGAGACTGAAAAGAAATAGCAAATGGCACTTTAGTAAATACTAACGGAACATCAGTGAATTATACGATGTGTGAAAGGAGGTAGATATCATGGAAAAGTGGAGGCAGAGCCAGTGAATTGCCACTGGAAATGTGGGTAGGGAAGACTTGAAAGGACATTGAGCCAGATTACCGGCTAAGTGAAACTGATGATAGCTTTTTCTCCTCTGTGAAAACTTGCCAGGAAAGATGAAGCTTCTGTGTGAGTATTAGCATTGTTTCTCTATGTTTATGATCCAAGTAGGTTGTGTCTTCCTCAACAGGGTCTTACTGTCAAGTTCTGGATGGTAACCAGGAACACTGGTAACAACCTGCAATGTTTAGAAGTCTATGAGACCGTATTGACCAACAGTTCTAAAAGAAGTAATCCATTCCTGGTACTGGATTTTTCTTTGGTAACACTTGGTGTCTTGCTGGGGTGTTGAACTCTCATTATAGGCTAACACTTCTTAAACATTGTGTCCCCATGGTGGCCCAAGATAAAGACTAAGTTCTTAATACATGGCCCTTTCAATGGTAATTATCTAAGCCATGGCAGAGGGAAAATTTTTACTGAAACAAAATATGTCTAGAAATGAATAACACAGAGACAAAGATACAGCATGACCTTCCCCAAGCACTAACACAGGCTTAAGTAGCCGCAACCCAAAGAACCTCATAGCAAATGATTACAGTTATTTCCCCTTTTTTCCTTTTTCCTTCCTCTTAAATGGTATTATTAAGAGTGTCTTCTACATAAATAAAAAATGTGATGAGAAAACCACACATACCATTAAAGACAGAGTTAAAATCCAAACAAATAATTTATAGTAGGAATGAGCAATGGCATGCCTCCTGTGAGGTCTCTGGTTCCTGTTGGCTTCCTTGAGTGAGAAGGAAGAGTGTGGAATCAGGGGAGCTCTGTGAGTTCAGCTTCTGGGAAGGCATTTAGTAGCATCGCAAGAGTCACTTCAGTAATAGGGCATGCAGTATCCTGACCACTTTGGGAATGTCATGAAATATTCAAAAGGAAATAGGAAACCCCATGTGGACAATGGTGACATGCCTTTGTGACTGAATGTCTCAGGTCTCATGCCTAAGTTTTTCTTTTATAACAGGCATTTCCTTTATAATAACAAAAGTTAAAATTGGGGAGAAAGTGAACTATGTGTCAAGATAATTTCTGCCTCCTCTTTCTTTTTAAGTTTTCTCTTCTGAAGTATTACATACCTACTGAATAAAGCCATATAGCTTTGTGGATCATTATAAACTGAATATCTCTTAAATTTTTTTAAATTAATTAATCACGTTTTTCCCAGCCTGACTACAGTTTTCCCTCTCTTCTCTCCTTCCAATCCTTCCCCCAAGATCCTGATCCCCCCACCATCCATTCTCTCAATTTTCCCTTCAGAAAAATATTGGCCTTTCATGTTTATCAGCCAGCCAAGGCATATCAAGGTGCAGCAAGACTGGGTACTTTCTCTTCTATTAAAGCTGAATGAGGCAACCTAGCAGGAGAAAAAGGTCCCAAGAGCAGGCAATGGAGTTAGAGACAGCCCCTGCTTTCACTGCCAGGAGTCCCACAAGAAGACCAAGCCACACAACTGAAACACATGTGTCGAGTTGGCGGTTCGGCTTCTGTGCACCCCCATGAGCCCAAGTCAGTTTACTCTGTGCATTTTCCCAATGTGTCTTTGACCTTTCTGGCTTTCATTATTATTCTTCTCCTTCTTCCACAGCATTACCTGAGGTCTGCCTGATGTTTGGCTGTGGGTCTCTGCATCTGTTTCCATCAGTTGTTGGGTGAAGACTCTTGGATGACAATTGGTCTAGGCAATAATCTATGACTATAGCGGAATACCATTAGGAAATATTTCATTGACATTTTCTTTTGTACCCTTCATATTTGGTTCTATTCTAGATCTCTGGGCTGTCCGACCTCTGATTTATTTCTCTCCAAACATTTTCAAGGGTGAACTCCCTTTTATAGCATGGGTCTTAAGCTAGACCAGTCATTGGTTGGCTACTCCCATGAAGTTAGCTACTTCTGTGCCACCTTTGTCCCAGCATATTTTTGTAGCCAGAACAAATTGTAGATCAGAGGTTATGTGGCTGTGATGGGGTCTCAGTCCCTCCACTAGAAGTTTTGCGTGGTTACAGGAGATGGCCAGTTCAGGTGCTGTGTTTCCCATTGCTAGGAGTCTTAGCTAGGGTCTCTCTCA
>JAQHUG010000049.1:611513-627774 GCA_028555095.1 Dicrostonyx torquatus
TTTAACAGCTGAGTAGTACTCCATTGTGTAAATGTACTACATTTTCTTTATCCATTCCTTGGTTGAGGGATTTCTAGGTTGTTTCCAGGTTCTGGTTATTACAAATAAAGTTTCTAATGAACATATTTCAGCAAGTATCCTTGTGGTATTGTAGAACATCTTTTGGGTATATGTCAAGGAGTGGTTAAATTGAGTATCTTTGTAGCTACATCTAAGATCAAGAAGCACCAAGATCAGTAAGTACCCTTGAACCCTAAATTAACCTAGCTTCTTTTCTTCCCTTGAAAGTAACAATAATTCTGATGTTACAGAAGTCCTTTTCTTTGTTTGTTATCTATACCTATGTATAGTGTATACCTAACAACAGGATGATTTCCCCTTGTATGCTCTGGCATTTAAGTTTATGATATATCTCACTTCTTATATAACATCATGTCATTTCTAATGCATATAGCTGAAGTGCTCCATATTTTTTCTTTTCTTTTCTTTTCTTTCTTTTTTTTTGCAACTCGGTTTTTTTGCAATTCAGGCTGGCCTTGAACTCTCTTTGTAGTTGAGGCTGATTTTGAAATTCTATTCCTCCTGCTTCTATCTTTATGTGTGCCAAACTCTTTAACTCATATTTTCCTCTGGGAAAATATGCCAATGATCGATTTGTCCAGTCAGTACTAGATAATTTTTGTTTCAAATTTGAACCTATTAAAATAACTCCATGGACAATCTTGTACCTTTTATTTATTATACATGAATGTATTTCTGAAAGATGGAGTTCTAAGGGTAAGATGACTGGGTCATAGGTTAGGCGTATATACAAAATTAAAGTGGGAACTGCTCAATTTCCCCACGTTTGTCCTATCAGCAGAGTTGAGAGTTTCCCTTACTCCCTTTCTTTTCTTCTCAGATAACCAGCTATAAATACCTTTAGTTATATTTTTAGGTCTGAGTAGTATTTGTGCATGTGTGTCGACACATGTGTGTGTGTGCACATGTGTGTATGTGTGCATGTATGCATGTATATGTGTGCTTATATGGTCTTAGTTTGCATTGCTAGTGACTCATGTTTTTATTTTCATATCTGGTAGCTATTTGTGGAATTTTTTGGAGGAAGTGACTACTCAACTATTTTCCTGGCTTATTTTTGCATTACATTTCTGTCATTTTCAATCAATTTCTTAGATTTAACTTTATGTTCTTCATGGGAACTCTTTACTAGCTAGATGTTATAAATGTCTTTCCTGTGACCTGCATTGCCATTCTCACAGTGATGCCTCCTGCTGAACAGGTACTCTTAATTTCTATGTATTCAAAATTATCAACCTTTTCATCACTGATAATTTTTGTCCCTGTGTCATAAGAAATCTTCCTACATATCACCCCCTCTAAATTTTGCTTTTCCTCCCACACTTAGATTACCACCTATCTAAAATATCTAAAATTGGTGTTTTAATGGGATATAAGTTGGAATAAGTTTTGTAGTTCCTGTACAGGCACCATCCATAAAAACAGCCAAAGCTGTACTGTATTACCTTCCTACCAAAACCCTGCTGTGTGAGCTCCAGGGCAAAGGCTTCCATGGAAGGTATGTGTTTAGCAGTATAATTATGAGAAGACAAAATATGGGAGAGGTGTAACACGATTTTCTGGTTAGTCTTAATGATAAAAAAACCAGAGTCAGATATTAGGGAGTGAAAGCAACATACCCCATTTAGTCTGAGGATTTTGTAGTGGTAAGAACTAGTGGCTGAGGACTCTGCTTTTCTGATTTTTCAGCTTTTAATTGCTAATATCTGACTATGGGGTTCATTTCTTTTCTTTTCTTTTTTTTTTTAACAATCTTATTTTACATACCAATCCCAGTTCCCTCTCCCTCCAGTTCTTCCACTCCTCCCACCTTCTCCCTACCCCACCCCCAACCATTACTCAGAGAGGGTGAAGCCTCCCGTGGGGAGTCAACAAAGTCTGTCACATCACTTGAGGCAGAACCAAGCCCTCCCCCCCCCATCTAGGTTGAGCAAGGTATCCCTCCATAGGGAATGGACTCCAAAGCACCAGTTCATGCACTAGGGATAAATACTGGTTCCACTGCTAGTGCCCTTCAAACTGCCCGTGCAACACAACTGTCACCCACATTCAGAGGGCCTACTTTGGTATTATGTTGGTTTTGCAACTGTCAGTCCTGGGTCAGTGAGCTGGTCTTGGCCCATTTGCTCCTCCCTCCCTATGACTAGACTCCAGGGGTTTATCCCAGTGCTTAGCTGTGGATCTCTGCATCTATCCGTGTTTTTATTATTGAAACCAATTAGAATTTGTACTACAGAGACGCTAATAAAATGAAAAAACAAACAAAAACAAAAGAAAAGCAAAACAAGGAAAGCTGATACAGAAGTGAACAACCAAGCTGGTCACTGATAAAACTCACTGGGGCACAGTCCTTATGAAGGAGCTTCACTAAATAGAACTCATTTTGTGTCTTGAGACAAAAGAAAGACCGTTTTCCTATTGGGTCTCCTGCTGGTCATGCTGGCTTCCACACTGGTTGTGTGTGGGTGTATGTGTATGAGGAGGTTAGGGGATGACTCTGAGAAGTCTTTTCTCTCGTGCCACCCTATAGGATCTGGGGATTGAACTCAGGTCATCAGACCCACAGGCAAGCACCTCTTTCTGCTGGACCACATCACCAGCCTTGCAGGTCCCACTTTAATGTATGGATTTATAATTATGAATAAGACTTGCTTTAGCATGGATGATGCTAAATTTCTGGATCTCTTGACATAGCCTTCTCCAGCTGTGGTTCTGGGCTTAGCTCTAGTCCTGCCATTCTTCCACGGGTAGAAAAGGTTTTCTCTTTTCTTTTCTCAGTTTCATTGAGACTTCATTTGTCCCAGGGACAGACACAGTGTACACAATACACACACACACACACACACTCCCCCCACATGCACACACATTCACACACACACAGAGACACACACACACACAGACACACACACATACACACACACACAAAGTAAAGGATGACTGAAAGAAGGATCCAGGCAGCCTTCATGTGCCTCCTGCTGTGGCGACTCCCCCCACTTCTCCTGACTCTCATAGTGTGACTTTCCCTGGGGAGATGTGAGCAAACATCTATTCACCTCCAGATCAAAAGAAATTGTTCCACACATATCTGGCTTGAACAAATTAGCCTAATGGGGTTACTTGCAGGAGAACGGATGATTCAAAGGCAGCTTCATTACCTCAAAGCTCATCTCAACATGGGTACTCACTCACAAAAACCACATACCTGCTGTTCCTTGCGAAATGTGTAGACAGTTCAGCCAGAGAGTCTCCTATTCTCGGCAGCAGCAACAGTAAATGGCATTGGGAAGGTGCCGAGTGAGTCTTCAGCTCTCTGGGCTCTTTAATCTTTCTCAGATGTATGAGCTAGCTGTTCCTTATAAGTTGTACAAACTATTCTCTCTCCATGTCATACTTAGCTTTTCCCAGGTCATGAATAATCCGAAGGGAATGACTCTTATTGTTGTCTTACTGTGTCTGCCTCAGAGAAGCAAATGCTTCCAGTCTGTTCTCCCCTTGTGTCTGCCTGTCCTTCCACTTGGAATTTATCATTGCTTCATAACTTCAGCTCTCTAACCAATTCAAGAAAAGCCACAGGCTTAATTTCTCAGGATTTTGTGCTAATAATGTAAGTGAGGAAGGCTTTTTCTTTAACCTTGCTAAATATTCCATGAAGCTGAAGTCCAGTGAAGCTTTAATTTTGTACATTAATATCTATCATCGGTTTCAGGAAATCTACAGCCATCATCTATTTCAATATTTTCTTTGTTTTATCTAATAAAGAATAAGCATTCTCATTATATCCCTGTGTGAGACAGAATCTTGCTATGTAGATGAAGCTCGCCTGGAACTCACTATATGTTCTATTCTGGCCTCGAACTTGAGACAATATTACCACCTCAGACTCCAGAGTCCTAAATTTTAGAGGCACAAGCCACTACACCTACTGCTAATTATTGCCATTTTGCATTTTATACGTTCTGATACTTTAGTACTTATGTTGGTGCATTATCCTAAATAACATCTTCTGACCTTTATTTTTATCTTTGGGAGAATTTGTTAAATTTTCTTCATTTGCTATTAAACTGAGCACTGGTGTTTTAATTTCACTGATTTTTGTTGTTTCTTATTTGGGGGAGTGAAATTGGCACTACCCACCTTTTCTTAAAAAGTTTATCATTCTTGATAAAACTTTTAAGTTCAAGTGTTTTTCTTCATAGACATTTTAGTCACAGTGGTGTAGAGTCTGGGTCTGGGAATTTTATCTGGAAAACCCCTGTCAAAAAAACTGGTTTCTTGCCTATTTTCCATCTGTTGCTTCTACTTGGGTTGATTTATCTTTTGACTCTTTGGTTTGTTTTTGTTGTGTGCCTCCATTACATTTGGAAGTATATAAATTATGGGCCAAAATGCCATCCTATTGTTCTCCAAAACTTAAACTTATTCTGCCAGGTGTTTCTGTTGTCAGCGATCTGGGATCTCCCTAACTTGTGTCTGTCAGGAGAATTTCTGGGCACAGAGCCATCTTCATTGGGAATTCTAGTCCATAGGATCAGGTTCTCTTCTTTCCGAGATGGATGACGGTGTTAGTGTCGTCAATTCATCCAATACATCAATGGTTATTAGGCCTTTTATCCTACCCAGGTCTTGGGAGGTATTTTTTTGTATTTCTAACTCTGAAGAAAGTATTGCTTGTCCTTTCCCCTTTCTCTTCAAGGTAGAAATATACTCCTTGGGCTACTAGAAGTGCTATGATTAGCCTTGGGGACTTTCCATTTTCCTGAGTTCTCTTAGCTCATTAGAGATCACCCTTACCAGGATGTTGGCTTTTTCAAAAGTTGTCTTTCGGAAGCTTTCATTGGTGTTGCTACTGGTTTTTGTTCTGCAGAGCATTTAATTATCTGGACATCTTTGAGTTAGTGTGGTTTCCAGAAACTAAATCAAGCCAGCTTCTATTAAATATGAGCATCTGTAATTGTTTGAATACCCTTGCAAGGTAACTATTAATAACCCTACAGGATGGCGAAAGGATGAAGCTGTTTGACTTTAAAGGTGCTCCTCTCAGTACTAGGTGATGCCTCCCTATATCCTCCATCATATTGTGTGCCTTGTTGAGTGTGTTTGGAGACTGAATGCTATGGAAGGTTTGTCGGACCTGGTGGATGATATGCTTACATTATACCATCTTTTTAAAACAAAGTTCTAAGTAGTATTTGATTTTAGGTAATCAAGAAATTTAGGTGCATTTTATCCAGCATATATCATATGTCCTGTTTTCTACATAGACTATTAAGCAGTCTTTCTATCTTATTCTTTGTATGTTTCTCACATGTAGAAATTATTAATTGCTTGTATCTTGAAAGTATATTGTTTTGCTTTAGGTAATGCTTTCAGAAGAATTTATAATTCTTCCGTGCTACAGCCCATAAGGAAAACAGGGTGAAATACACGTATCACCTAAGAGCAAAAGGCTAATTTATTTTCTCAGTAATGCCCAGCTACTAGTAGGCAGAATGAAAATCTGTTCCACAGACTGGAGAGACAGAGTAGGGGTTAAGAGCATGTGTTGTTCTTGGGGAGAGCCTGAGTTTGTTCCTAGCACATACAATGGGTGGCTCATGACCATGTACAGCTCCAGCTCCAGGAGATGTGATGCCCTCTTCTGGACTCTATGGGCAGTGCACTCACATGCACATACACATGCACAAAAACATATACACGTAATATAAATAAAAATATTAAAATGTTACAGTGTAATTTTTCTTTTAATAAGCTTGTCATTAATGTTTTTGTAATAAAATGTGAAAAGTACCATTTTCCGTTAACAACTGTTTAAAATTTCTGTGGGATAAACATTATTATAAGGGAGAGCTAAAATGTCAGATGTTGAAGACTCTTAGACTTTCAGATTCCTGCAGTGTCACTAGCTAATTGCTGGAATTTGGGCAAATTACACAGTTGCATGTTGCCTCAGTACAGTCACCTAGAGAACTAAGATAAAGTGCCTAATCTAGGTTTTATTATGATAACTAAGTGCAGTAATTCATATAAATCCTTCATACAGTGCATGGGAAGTAGTGAACACTTAATGAAGCGCCTCTCTTATCATTACTGTTTCAGACGTGACTTAGGGAGAATGATGGCCTATGCAAGGCTCTTCTGTAGATCAGAGTTAATGTTCTTAGTTTAGAATCAGCAACAATTGTTTTCTGTAACGTTATTTGTGACATGCCAAAGAGCTGAACCTTGCTTTGCCTTCTTTCCATGGGCAGTACTGTGAAATACAATTGGTCTGAGTTCAGATCTCCGCAGTGTTAGCCAGTGTGTTTGCCTTCAGGGATTTTCATACAATTTTTGCTACTTAAGGACAGAACATTCTGGAAATTATGATTTGGAAGATCTGGAGGGAAAACAGAGCCTGGAACATTCATAGATTAAGTGGCTAGCTTATTCTACATCCCACTGAGCATTTATTTCCTCCTTTCAAAGCAGTCAGCTGAGTTTTCTGCTGTGCTCTTATCATCACAGAACCACTAGGTATTTGCTCTAGTGTTGCATCCACCTTAGTAGGAATGATTCTTGTGGAAATGTGCATCTTTTAGTAGTTCAGTGTACTGAATTTGGGGAAAAAGAAAAAGGCATATTTAATTCTGCAAACAGGAATAAAATGGAGTAAAGTGGGATATATTCTGACTTTTGAGTTACTCCTGTAACCTTAGGCAATGTTAAGAATTTTAAAGTGCTGGACCGGTTTTTAGCCTTGTCTATGTTGTTCATGTCTTTAGATAATTGCTTCCCTTTAAGTGTGGAATGGCCTGTGATATGTTTACAGACCATAGCACACAAGTAATGGTGCATGCCACTCTTATGATATGTATATTGCAGTCAGAGCAAAGGGATGGACTGTGGCTGTGTTGCATATACTGGTTTTGAAATGATGCTTAGTCTTGCTCTCCTTGATGACTTTGAAGAAGTGAATTTCCTTCAGTTCTATTGTCAGAAACACTTAAAGAAATCCAGCAAAACTAAATCTCCTAAGCTGGGTGAGTTTTGCCCTCCCAGAAAATTCTCCCAGTCAGGCATGATGACAATCCCATCGCATGAAGCAGGAAGATGGTGCCAATCCCAATACATGAGAGATGGAAGCAGGAAGATCAGGACTTCAGGCATCCTTAGCCGTGAATAGCAAATTTGAGGTGAGGCTCAGGTACATAAAAGTCTGTATCAAACCAAAGACTTTCTTCCATAGTTCTTTAAATGAAGGAGCTTTATTTCTTTACTTTTGAGGATGTATTTTAATTACAGTTCTTCTCCCTTCCCTTTACCCTCCCAATCCTCTTATATACTAATCCCTTCTTTCCTTCAAACTCATGGTCTGCTTTATCATCAATTGCTATTGATGCATATATATACATATATACATATATATTCATTTTAGAATGATATGAAATAATTTTATTCTATCTAAAGTGATAGCATTATTAAACAATCTTGGTTTTCTTTAAGATCTTTGATGATGTGTGTTTCTTACATTCTGTTGTTAAATGTTTTAATCTGTTACTATACTTTCTTACATTGATTTATTTGTCTGTCTACACACTAATGCTTTACTCCTCATCATTATTAGTCTATAACAATTCTGTTTGAACTTCATTATAATGGTCTTGAATTTCATAGATTAATTCAAAGAAAATTAATCTAAGTTACTGATATCTTCTTCCCACGACCCTGATTATTTGTCTCTTCATACAGATTTGTTCTTGTAATTTCCAACATTTACAAATTTTCTCCCTGAAGTCTGAAGTTCCTTTTTAGATCTCTCTCTTGATTCTCATAATTAAAATAACCCTATTATTGTTGTTTTGCCTACAGGCATGTATTTACACCATGAATGTGCCTGGTACCTACAGAAACTAGAAGAGGGCATCAGATCTCCTGGAACTATAGTTATAGATGGCTGTAAGTTGCCATGTTAATGCTTGGAACTGACCTTGGATCCTTTGCAAGAATACCAAGTGCTCTTATCCACTGAGCCAGATCTCTAAACCCAATTGCCATAATTTGATTACATTTATAAATGCTGATAATCTTCTCAGCACTTCTGTAACATTATGTACTAGAATTGATTCTGGATCTAGGAGCACTGAGGGTTATTTTATACCTTTGACAGTTTGATTTTTTAGAGACTTCTTTTAAATGTAACTCACTGTCAGAGTAGTCCTTGTCCCAGCCTTTTTCCTATCTCATTTCACTATATATAGAAATATAGTGGGGACAATTGCCCTGTTTCTGAATTCAGATGGGGTTTGTCTAAAGTTTTGTAAGTATTATGCTTTCTATATACTTTATTGGAAGACATTTTATTGTTTGATAAAGCAAAACACTTTCACTAGGACAATTCCATCTGGAATATTGAGTGCCTGGCAAAACATTTTCCTTAGGGAATATGATACTCTGAATATTCTCTAATGATTTTTCTGCGTGAATTGGAATGACCTTATGTTTTCCATTACTTGTTGATTTGTATGAATCATTTTGAAACTTCTGCTGTTGAAATGGTCTCTTTATTTTGGAATAAATCCTACCTGGGACATGGTTATTTTATTTAAAATACTACTGGATTTAACAAATGAATATTTTATCTGAGATTTTTCTTTCTATGTTTATAAATTAAGTTGGTTGATAATTCCTTCTTTCGATATTATCCCTTTCTCTTCTGGGTGTCATAATCTTACAGACTAAATTGGGAGTGTTGTCTCTTCCTGATAATCTTTGTGATAATTTATACCACATGTAATTTTAATGTTCTTTGAATATTTGTTAGATCCCTTTCTAAAACTGGGTTTGAAATCGTCGTAAGAGAGGGATTTTTCACAATCCATCTGATAGTGCTGGATGGGAAGGGGTGATTTGCTGTTGGCTCAGTTTGGCATTCTGAAATGAAATCCAATTTTCATGCATACTGAACGTTTTTCTTTCAAGGGTAGATAAATGTACAAACTTTTATAAACCTTTAAAACTATGACTAAAACAGATTCTGACCAATAGAGGGCTTATGGATGGTTTGTCTTTATGTGTAGACTGATGTTTGACATTGGAAAACTTTGTCCTTACCCACTTAAAAGTGAGTTTCTGTCATTTGACACCCATAACTCTATTGCCCAAGGGACTAAGGAAGAAGGATTAAATGTGGTATATTTCATTCCTAGACTGTTAGTATTTAATGTCTTTATCTCATCCTTCTACATAAGCAATAATGCCTTGTAAAAAGATATTTTATTATTTTACTTTTACAAAAGAGATACTTAGAAGAGTGTAATATCTTGCTTAACCCACTCATTTGAGAAAGTAAAGGGGGATGGTGAAGCCGTAGGTAGCTGTTTTATTTCATCATGGTTGGCATTTCCATAACAGTTGCTCTTTTCCTTTAAAGCACACTTTTCTTCTCTCAGCTCTTAGTCTAAGGACAGTACCTTGTGAAATGTCACCCATCCACCTTGGCATGTCGGCTGATGCTGTCATTATGCAGCTCTTATTTAGATAATCACATTTTTGAGATTTGATGACTACAACTCTCCTGTTACATCTTAAAGATGGTGTAGAGCAGCGGATACCCTGGTCCTCTAGCACTTAGATCTTCCTGCCTCTTCTTTTGTTATTTCCCCCCTCTGATCCATAGGCATAGGGGTTACACTGGTAAATCGATCAATTGGGTTGGGCACACTCCAATCACTCTTTAAACTTTGACTAGTCAGGGACCTCTGCACTAGTCTCCACCTGTTGCAGAAAGACGTTTCTTTGATGATAGAGGAGAGCTCTACTTTTCTGGGCATGTAAGGATAATCTCAGTTTCCAAGTGTTTTCACTCTGGGTTTCATAGACTGAGCAGATCTCGAGTTGGATAAGCCATGTTCTAAGCATGTGAGATTCACAGATGACTAGGAACTACTGTGCTGCACAGCACAGGTTGATAGTCTGAGCAATGAGTGCACAGTGTCTCTCCCAAAGACAGGAGCTGGAAGCCTCGCAGCCTGCAGTCAAGGCTGCTAAGACATTTACTTCCCATCTGCTTAGATGCATGTTCTTCTTTTTTTCCCAGCCCCAAGGCATCTGCCTGCCTCAACTAAGTAGAGTGAGAAATTATGAATGATAGCTCTCTCCTCCCAGTCCAAGTCCTCAACAGTCAATGCCCGTGAAGCCCACACAACAAGGGCATCATCTTTCCAGGCTGACAGCTCTGGAATGGTGACATTTGTGATAAATTAAGCAGAATACAGGTGAAAAATGAAGTGTGGTCACAATCTAGCCATACTAGCAGTCTTTAGACTCTACTGTAGTCCTTGATAAATGCATTCTCTTTTAGATCTTTCTATGCTTTTTGAGTATGGAACCATCCATTATTCTTCACTTTATATATGAGGAGGAAAATAAAATGAAATGGAACTCACATGCTAATCGTAAAGACAGATTAACTAGACACCATCCCAGTTTGTCTGGAGGAGGAAGTACCTCTTGGAAAGTCATGCTTATTAAAAACATTTTTGTAATGAACACACACTTTTATATAGTCCAGAAATACAGGCCATTTTAGAAAAGTTGAAAGAGAATATATTCTCCCTTTCATTAATCAGGCAGAACAACTAAGACAACATATATTTAAAACCTAAAATATGTACAAAACTTAAATAACTGTTTTATTCCTATGGATAGAGAATTCAGAAAAGTAGCAATCAACTTATGAATATACTCAACAGTACAATTGGTCCATAGTTTGTGATTGTTAGGAAAAAACTATAAACCCCCAAAGGCATTAATATTTACACATAAAAATTGATATTGATGAATGCAGTATGAGAATAAATACAGTGTAGAAATCCTTTCTAGACAGGAACTGGTTTTAGAAGTGCATCTGTTTTAGCCCTTTGCAGAGGAGACAAAGTAATATGAACCTGACATTGTATTACAGATCAGTGAGAAATCCACAGTAAGTAGAAGTGAGATATATAGCTTGCTTATCATCTGGGGTACATGATTCTAACCAAGCTTTTTTCTCAGAAAGCCTGAACAGTCAGGAATGTTCTCTCATGGAGGACTTTCAGGCAGCATATACAAAACAGCAGTATCAGGTGAGCCTGATCCCAACCCTGCCTCCAGCACGAACTCTCATCTTTACACAAAAGGATGCAGACTTAAAGAAACAATCTATGTTAATTTTTCCAAGAACTATGGTAAGGATGGGCTTACGGGGTAGAATGCAGTCATGGTTTCCAAGCCCTAGGTCTACCTCTTGCCACTTCCCACTACCAGTGTTTGCCTTTGTCTTAGGAAAGTGGTTGTGTAGAATTCTGTGCCTTGGATCTACTATGATTCCAAGTCTATCCTTTAGAGACCTGAACACAGATTCATAGGTCTCATTCACATGATAGCTCTTGAGTTTCATCAGAATGACTTCTTTGCCCCAGTATAGAGACCTTCGCTATTCTCACATCTTTCTTGTGCTGTGGCCATTATTCTCCTTTTTCACCATCGTCCTCAGGTCACTCTGGAAATGATGGAATATACTGGAGATGAAAATTATATCCCCAGATCAGTTCAGTCAGAACGTGGAATAGAGGCCCTAGAACATTTGACACATCTTCATTTGACCTTTATTATCCAATAATAAGACATTTTAAACATTTATATTTTCCTATACAAACTTACCTTAAAATCTTTTATTAACACAAGTAAAAAATACTTGACATAAATAGTAGGCAGCTTTGAAAGTGAACACAATGAACAGAGAATAATGCTATTCACTACAAGTTAAATCCTGTGCTCCCTTCCAATGTCTCCTTTATGAAAGGGGAGGATACAGGTGTCAGAAAATTTTTAAAAACATACCAGTATCAAATTAGACTTTATAATAATCCAACAAACGGTAAGGAAAATGTACAAAGGATAATTTTCTCCCTGCATCATTGTGTCATTTGAAGCTGTGCCCACACAACCCTAAGAGCATCACCTGTGCCACCTAGCCCCACCTATCACACCTTCCCACTTACCATCCCACATTCCCAGAGGCATCCAGAGGTATGTGCCCCCATGGTGGACAGCATGGACCAGCTATTTCTACTACTGTATTCTCTCTTAGCTGTCTGGAGAAGTAATGACTGCTTTTCAAACTCTCATGTGTGTCTCCCTCCTGAAGCCATAGTTTCCTTTCTGTGGTTCCTGGGGTCTTCTTTCTCTCTCCAGCTTTGTTCCTTTAATTCTGTGCAATGAATAAGGATGTTTCCCACATTGGGTGTGGGTCTCCAAGGATTGTCTCTTGTGTCCTTCTGAGTGATGTAGTGATGTATTTTTTCCTTGATGATATCCATGCTCTTTTTTGCCTAAAGTAATCCCCCAAACAAAACTGGGAAAACCCCAGGCCTCAAAAAAAAAAAAAAAACAAGGGCATCAATTCTTTTTTTAAAAGGTTTATTTATTTATTTACTTATTTATTATGTATACACTGTTCTGCCTGCATGTGTCCCTGCAGGCCAGAAGAGGGCACTACATCTCATTACAGATGGTTGTGAGTCACCATGTGAATGCTGGGAATTGAACTCAGGACCTTTGGAAGAACAGCCAGTGTTCTTAACCACTGAGCCATCTCTCCAGCCCCAAGGGTATCAATTCTTAATCGAAATAGAAGCCATACAGATACAGTCAAATTTTGGTTGTTAGAGATGTAGAAGAGCCTTCCTAACAAGTCCCTTCTCAGCCACCTAAAGTCCTGCTATTTGAGACATCCTTAAGGGCACTGGACTCTGAAATCAAGATCCTTAGGTTTGAATGATGGTGTTACTACTTCCTAGCTAGGTGGTTCATAGATGATGGTAAGTGTCTCCACTTGCTCCTCCTTACAGAAGGAATTTCACTAGTGCCATCTTCATGTAGGAAAGTGAAAAATGTGTTTTGTAAGAAAGGACTCTAAGTACAGAGATGGTCTGCGTAGTGGTGTAGGAGGGTTCTTCTGTATTTGGGTTACTCTCATTGGTTGAATAAACGACTGCCTGGCCTATAGGAGAGGACTCAGCCCTTAGGTGGGTGGAGTAGACAGAATGGAAGTTCTGAGAAGAAAGGAAATATGGCAGATGCCATGATCCTCTGGCCCAAGATGGATGCAAGTTGGAATCTTCCTATAAGTCACTACCTCGTAGTGACATACAGACTTTTATAATGGGTTAGTTTAAGATGTAAGAGTTAGCCAAGAAGAGGCTAGTGATAATGGGCTAGGCAGTGTGTTAAATGAATCCAGTTTGTGTGTAATCATTTCAGGCATAAACTAGCGGCCGCGGCCGGGAGCCAGGCACTGGGAACAAAATGGCCGTGCTCCTCCTGGGTGCTGGGAACAACAACCTGCACCTCCTACAACAGCGTAGTTTCCACTCCTGTCTGTGTAATGAAAAGCAGTTTTTGAACTATGTGCTTTGGTTCCTCTTGCTAGAAAAAGATCAGGTTAATAGTCACAAATTTAAATATTTGTGAAACAATCCTCGAGTCAAACTTGTGAGAGGTACCTGGATCATTGCATCAGTTTATGGACAAGAAGGCTGAGAATCAAAGAGATCAAAAGTATTACCTAAGAACTAACCAGTTTGCCAGGTGTGGAATAGGTCACCCGGCTCTTCTCTCTGCTTATGACCCTCTCAACAAACCTACAGTTGGACAGATGAGGATGGGAGCGTACATTGAAGAGGCCAGTGGCAGCTCTGGCAGTCTTGCCCACACTCAGAGTCTCATCCGTGTTAACGTGTTAATGATGCTTGAAACGGCTTTTCTTCTGTCATTGCTTACGTCCCAAAACACAGATTTTTATATTCAACTGCTATTTTACTTTTCCACAGAATAATCCCACATATTTAAGTGCATCTCAGTGTCTTCCTTCAGGCCATTTTCCTTTTTTGTTCTGGCCACAGTTCTATCACTTGTATTGATGCCATTTTGGATACCTTCTGCCGCTTTTTCATTAAACTAAAATCTTTCTTTCACATAGATCTACAAATGGTTCCTTTGATTCATTCCTATTTTTTAAAAAAGAAAGATATATTTTATTTTATTGTGTGTGTGTCTGTGTCTGTGTGTGTGTGTGTGTTAAGGCCAGAAGAGGGAGTCAAATCCCCTGCAACTGGAGCAGCAGTGGTTCTGAACCTCCTAACATGGATGCTAGGAACTGAACTCCAGTCTTCTAAAAGAGCAGCAAATGCTCCTAATCACTGAACCGTTTCTTTATGTCATTCCTAATCTTTATTTAATTCAGTTCTTTACCAATCTCACGACTGGTTTTACTTACCCCTCCTCATACTCTCTCCTCTGTACTATAGCTGAAAGACTTCCTTGAAGATGTGCCAAGCTCCATGAAGAATGAATCTAAATTCTTACCATGTTCAGTTTGCCCCATATCTCTGGTTCTCACACATGTTCATCCTCACTTAAAACATAGCTCCAATTCCAACCCTCATTTTTTACTGTTTAGCCATGATGAGAAACAGGTTCACTGACAACTCTCTCTTAATTATTTGTTTTTGTTTTTTGGAGGGGGGAAGATGGGAGTAGTATATCCAAAAGATGTTATAGTGTGAAAGGTCAGAGCATGGATCATGGGTCAAACAATCTGGGTTTTATCCCCAGATTATGAGGAACACTGGGAAAATTCCATAGCGATCCTATGACTCAACCTCATTGTTCTTCAGCTTGACCATGTTTGGAAGTACAAGGGATTGTGATATTTGGGTCCTGCCTTTGGGGCCTCTGATTTAGTTGGCAAAGCCAAGCTGAATACCACTACACTATGATCTGTGTGTTAAAATAAGGGTAGTAATAGCATGTACCTTCCAGGGCTGTTTGAAGATTGAGTGAACTATTACTGTGACGGTCTTAGTACAATATCTAGCACATTGTATGTAATCAGTAAAAGTGAGTTACAATTTACTCGAAAACGAATTGCTTTATTATTAGTCTTCTTGTTAGGAAATAGATCACACAGAGAAAAGTTGTAAGAAAAAAATGTATAGCCTAAGTAATTATTATAAATCAATGCATGTAGTTTGAATGTGAATTGCCCACCCCCCACAAGCTTACGTGTTTGAATAAATGGTCCACAGCTAGTGGCACATTCTTTGGGAGAATGTAGTAACTGGAGATTTGCTGGAACAAGTAGACGATTAGTGGCAGGCCTTATGACCTGACCTGCTCCCTTTCTGCTTTCTGCTTCCTAGTCTATGAAGTTGTGACTAAGACAATGCCATGCAGCTACACATTGCCATTTCTTCTCTGCCATGGTAGAACACATGCCCCTAACTGATGAGCTAAAGGCAATCCTCCTTCCTTCTGCTTCTTCTTGTCAGATATTCTGTCATAGGGATTATCAAAGTGACTAATACAGAAAAATGAGTGCTGAGAAGTTGAGCCCTTGTACATACAGTTTAACTATTGGTTTCTAGCCGTTTGGAACTGCTCTGTGAAAGTCACATGAAAGAATTTAGAGTTATAGACTAGAGAAACACTGAATAATGTAAGCAGAGTTTAATGGGTCATTCTCATGGGAGTTCAGAGACTAGAGTGCTGATAGGCATACAGATAGGAAATATTTGCCTTCCAAGGTTTCACTGAGGAATAAGGACTATACTGGGAAATGGACAAGAGGCTGTTAATTTGGATTGCATTCTGGAAAAGAGTCTGGCTGCATTATCCCTGGGTCCTGAAAACTGGAGTGAGTCTGAATTCAAAAGTAATGATCTAAACTTTTAGGCAGAGGAAATTTCAAGATAGTATAACATTTGGGTTGTGGCATGGATATTGCCCACTGCATTTAAACTAGTTTATAGTGAAAAATAAGATATGAAAAATGTCCATTTTGGCAAGGAAAATAAGGTAAACCTGGTGAATGTTATAGGTAGAAATATGCAGACAGCTGGGCCAAAAGGAGGTAGAGTCTAGTGGACTTGAGTCTGTCACACACCACTTCCACCAGCGGAAGAGACGACCATAACAAGATTCTTCTCAGAATGCACTTTATTGGGACACACTGTCTTGAAGATAGGAAAGGCAGAAGGACCCCGATCCCAGGTGCTGCTCACTTAATAAGCAGTGCCAAACAAAACCCTGAGCTGTCATCGCCTGATAGGCTCAGGCCAAATTGGCGCAATTGTGTGATGACCTGATTGGTCGATTCATA
>JAQHUG010000049.1:642458-702989 GCA_028555095.1 Dicrostonyx torquatus
AATGACTTTTCCCCATAGTTACATTGAAAAAGGGACATCTTAAGGATGTTCAAGGTATGATCCCTGGGCTACATGTAGCTTAGTATAGCTATGAGGGTGGCCCAAAATAAGATCATAAACTTTAGAAACAGTGTTCTTGAGACAGGGTCTCAGGTAGCCAAGTTTGCTCTCTAATTTACTGGGTCTAGGGATGATCTTGAGCTTCCATTTCTCCTGTCTCTACTTTCCCAGTGCTAGGATTATAGTCATGGACTACCAAACCAGCTTTAATAGGTGTTGTGCATGTTAGGCATCCACCCTATCAAGTGAGCTACATCCCAGCCCAAATTATGAAAAGCCTGATTTTCTGTGATGTTTTCTTTTGTAACAGAGCTGTACCATTCCCAAACAAGAACTTTGTAGGTGATAATGTCCTCTCACAATATCAAATGGTTGGCTGTATATATAAAGGCGTGATGCTTGCCTTTACACCCATTGACAGAGTATTGATGGAATTGCGGTATGAATACAAGTACAGAGAAGATAAAAACAAAGGACTAAGTGACTCTAGAAAAGAGAATAATTTAGCTTTTTTTGTAGAACATTTATAGATAGTTCCTGAGGGCTTGACTTGAGTATTGAAGAGTGGTTTGGGTTTTCCCAGAGTGGAATGATGCAGGGGTAGAGGGAACAGTCCAGTGCATTTCCCGTGTTTCCCGCACGTACTTCTTAGACATGCTGACTGTTGGAGTTCAAGCGTACCTTATGATCACGCTTAGGGGCTCAGTAAAGGACTGTTCATCCATCCTCACAATCAGCTTTCCATAGACAGTCTTGTCTGCTCTCCCCACTTCCTGTCTTTGGGCTATCTATTGGAAAAGCAGGGGCCATCTATTCTGACAGACATTACCCAGAGAGTGCCAGTGATGCCAGTGGCATTCCCTTTCTCCTCTGACCTACTTAAGTCTTTCTCAGAGGGATCTCTCCCCATTCCTTTCCAGAACATGTTGTGTGTTCATTGTCTTCTGTCCTCTGTTTCTGTCCAGTTGATGCTTCTCACAGGGAATCATGTAGTCACCGGGCTGCCTTCTGGATCCTCCAGCAGTCTGTATGCAATCATCTGCTTATTAAGGTTAAATGCGTTCAACTGATACCATAAGAACCCGATTAATATGAACATATGGGTAACACTTCTGGTTAATTGAATTTTCAGGTTAACTGAGGGTTAAATGGGAGATTTAATAAAGCTTCCAAGCTCTTATCTTTAATTGTTATACAACACTTATTGTATTTTCCCTCACCTGGGCACATTCAAGTTCATGATTTATCTTTCTCAGAGGATAAAGTCTTCCCAGGTAATTTAGTGTGGCCCAAGAGATCATACTTTATTTTATTCGTGTGTGTGAATGATGAATCCACAGTGAGTATGTATGTGTACATAGTTATAGGTGTGAGTCTTCATATGTGTGAGTCTCGGGGTCAGAATACAACCTGAAGTTGTCCTTTTCTCCACATTGTTTGAAGCAGGGTCTGTCCTGTTGGTTACTGCTGCATACCCCAGACCGGTTAGCCTGTGAGCATCAGGTGATTCATTTCTCTCTATAACCCATCTTAATCATAGGCTCACCGGGATAATAGATATGTAGTGCCACATCTGGCTTACCTAGTTTCAGAGGATCTGGACTTGGTACTCATGTTTTTGTGTCAAGTGTCTGAGATAATTTATCATACTTTAAAGATAGTGACATGGGCTGGAGAGATAGCTCAATGGTTAAGAGTGCTTGCTGTTCTTCCAGAAGTTCCAAGTTTGAGTCCTAGTACCCACATCAGATGGCTGATCACCCACTGTAGCTCTGGGGTGATCTAATGCCTCTGATCTCCAAGGGCGCATATACCTACACACCACACACAAATTAAAAATAATAAAAATAAATCTAAAAAATTACAGTAGCACACTCATTACCATTGCTGTTGTTGTCATTGACATCATTGTCTTCATCACCATCATCATCATCAGATATACTTTATAGCTGGTCAGTGAGAGTTTTACTATTGTTCCTTCTATTTGTTAGTTCTATGACTTGGACAAACTGCCTAAGCTCCTGGTACTTAAGTTCTCTGACCCATGCAGCAGGGATATAAGGATACATATTTTGCAAACTATTATGATAATTAATTGAGCCAGTGTTTACAAACTACTTGACAAGAAAGAGTTTACTGAGTATTCTCCATGTGGATCCCAGTGTTACCTCAAAGGCAGATGTCAGTGACCCCTCCATGCTCTGAAGGACAGCAGAATGAAGAGAATTTGGTAACATATTCAAGATCATATAGCCCGTAAGTGATGAAACCAGGTTTGGTTTAATACTTACACTCCCAGCAAATGATCTTCTAATATCACACTTATGTGTCTCCAAGAAGTTATGTTCTTTGATCTAGCCACATAAGACATAACTGTAGCACTATATATCTAGCTTGGCAGGCTGGGATGATATTGATTTAGTTGTGACTGGGGAAGCCAGACTGACAAAAACTATATCATTACTTCTAGTTTGTGGGAGTCCCAGTTTTAGGAAAGGACCACACTGACTCACCCATTAATTCTTAAGTGAAGTTAAGCACATCACTTCTACACATATTCCCTTGGCTAAAGTCAGTCACATGGTCGTATTTAACCTCAAATGGGACACAGAAGTACATTCATAACTTGACTCAGACACAGAGAAAAATACTATTAACTACCAAACTAAGGCCCTGCAAACTCTCAGGTTAAATCTGGGCACTGAGATGTGGTGCTATATGGATACATGTACAAAGTGGAAGAAATTGAATCATTTATATCACTACTTCCCAACCACAGCATCAAACTAGACTGTAGATATTAGGATCTGTATTCTAGGACAGTCAGCAGCCACCTCAATCTCTGTTCCTTAAACACCAGCAGCATCTTTCCTCCCTAAGTATAGGAGTATCCAAACATTGCCAGATGTCCTCAAGGAGGCAACATCAGCCCTGCCCTTGAAAGTCAATATTTTCTCATTATCTCTTTCATGCTCATAAACTGCCACATTGGAGGAAGGAACATTTTGGATATGCTATGAGCTCAGTGTACCAAGAGGAACTAGTCACTACCATCTTTCCATGGATATCTAATGTGTATATGAACTTGTGCCCTTGAATCTCTGCCAAAAACTCCTTTGCTTTGCTGCATTTCCAATACTGTGTCATTTTCAAAGGGCTTCTACAGTGGCTTTAAACTGTGCAAAGTTCCACAGTGAATTTACCTTAGATTGTCAGCCCTATGATTTTTCAGCCTATTTATATTTCCTTGGTCCTCCGTGGAAGTTGGGAACAGCTGGTCATCATGTTCTGTGTAATAACTTTTCATATATTTGAAGACTGTTATTAAACTATCCCAAGCTTCTCTTTTCTGGGTAATTGTTTTGCTCAGACATGTGCTAGGAATTGTACAAAGCCTGGAGTCTCCAGATTAATGGCTGTGTATTTAAATTGAAGGAAAACAAATTTTTGGCTGAAAATGTCAACCGAGAAATGAAGCTAAAATCTGATATGATGAGGTTTGGTTTTAAGGTTTTTTTTTTTCATAGTTGTTTATTGTAGGCTGGAAATTCTAGTTTATTGCCTTACAAAGTCAATGTCCTAATTAAAATTTTTATTGTACTTTTTATCTTAATTGTCTTTTAATGATAATCCAATGGTGACAGTATACTGCTTGCCACATCTCAGGATATGACCTGACATAAAGCAATTAACTGTACTAGCATTTATGAAAGGCCATGGCTTGGAATGAGACCTCCCCACAATAAATACTTCTTTAATAATCACAGAATAATAATAATAATAATAAAAAGCTGCCACGAGAGCTTTGCTTTCTGTCTGTCTGCCAAGCCAGATGCTAAGAGATTTACAAGAATTATTTCTTTTAATCTCATTAATTCCAGGAAGTAGTTGCCCTTTTTATCTTGACTTTACAAGATTAGAAAACTACAGATCAGAGAGGTTAAGTAACTTGCCTAATGTTACAGAACTGGCAAGCAGTAGACCCGATGTTGGCAATGAGGCTGTTTGACTCTGAAGCATGAAGCCTTAACTGTAATTACACATGGGCTCTGTGAAGCTGGAGTGTCTTTATCCCCTTCAGTGTTTAGCACATAGGGTCCGTTCTCAGAAACATTTGTGGAATAGCTAAGCTATTAAATAGAAAGCAGCAAGATGTAAAGGCGGAACTGTCACACAGGTGGCTCGGAGCATCAGATGAGAACTGTTGACTCACTGTGACTGTCCTGCCTCAGCTGACCCTGCTTCAGTGGAGCAGACACAATACTCAGGACTCCTTACTCTCTTGCCTTGCTGTCTTCTGGTGCTCTGTTAACATGTGTGCCTGTGCCTTCTGTGGGAACAGTGAGTCTCAATCACCTTTGTCCTCCAAGGAACAGTAGGATTTTTTTTGATTTTTTTGTTTGCTACACTGGATGCTGTTCCTGGATTCCAGTGTGTAAAACCAAGGACCCTGTTATTTGCTCTTTATTGCATATGACAACAGTTATCCAGATACAGATTTTAAACAGAACCAGGAGAGACTAACACTGCACTTTTTGGGAAGGCCCTTGAGTTCAGGATTCTCTCTCTATCTTAATTCCACACACGTTGTTCAACACAGGTCTTGAATTACAGGTATCATTTGGGAAGCAGGAGATGATGGACCAACTAAAGTCCAACAGACTGAGATTTATTTTTGAGAAAAACCCATGACACCTCAGGCACCAAAAAGGCTGTCATCAATTAAGGCAAAACTATAATGGGCTAGGGATATGTGAAGACCGTGAATTCAGACATAGTCAATAGGCAAGGGGCATAAGAAGAGGAATGACATCGCATGTCAATATCTCCATCAGTCTGATTTCTGCCTTGCTTTCTCTTAGTTTATAGTCCTTCCTTTTTTGTTGTTGCAATGGAATATAAAATGACTCCTGCCCCCAAGGAAGAAGATGAGGCAGCTGAATCAAAGAAAATAAGATGTGTGTAGCTCTGCAGCCTCCAAAGAGAAGGTTCAGATATGAAATGAAAAGACTGAGAAAAATAGTCAGTTATATCTCTTTTCCCCACCCAGAGAATACATCAAATACTACTCACCTAGAGGGAGGAAAGAGAGTTGGCCCTCAGTAAGCTGCAGAGAAGATGCCCTAGACTGCTTCTGCAGAGTTTTACACAAGGGAAAGAATATTACTAGAGGGATGGAAGGGATTTGAGAACAGGAATGTGCTGCCTCCATCCATGAGTAACTCCCAATAAATTAACCCCCACCCCTGCCACCATGCTTACTTTCTAATTAGAATGCCAGAGAAAAGAAAGAGCAAAATGACTCTTAAACCTCTGTGGTGTAAACGTGGTCTTTGTTCAATATTCCAGTCCCACAGTCAGATCTTCAGAAGACTTGAGATTAGGGACAGGAGGATGCATCAGAGAGCTCAACAGAACTGGATTAAGGCCTCTGTTACAGCTAAAAGTGTTTACTTGGGAAGAGGAGAGGAGCCTCTTCTAGACCTTACCCTCTTATGTCCCACTTTCATATAATCCTCAGGAGAAGGGCAGAGATCTTTTCAGCAGAATATCTGCAGCTTCTGCCACACGTAGGAAGCTGTGTTTATTATCACCCATCAGACAGCAGCAGCTACTCAGATGTAGGTTTGAAGCTGCACATCCTAGTTAGGGTTACTATTGCTAGGATGAAGCACCATGACCAAGTGCAGGTTGGGGGGAGAAAGGGTTTTTTTTTTTTTTTTTTAGCTTGCACTTCCATATTTGTTCATCACTAAAGGAAGCCAGGAACCCAGACAGGGCAGCAACCTGGAGGCAGGAGCTGTCGCAGAGGCCGTGCAGAGGTGCTGCTACTGGTTTGCTCCTTGAGGCTTGCTCAGTCTGCTTCTTTACAGAACTCAGGACACAAGTCCAGGGGTGGTACCACCCACATTTGGCGCTCCTCCTTTATCAATCACTAATTAAGAAAATTCTCTAGTGGCTTGTCCACAGCCTGATCTAGTAGAGGCGTTTTCTCAGTCGAGGTTCCTTCCTCTTGGTTGACTGTAGTTTGAGAAAATTGATATAAAAGAGCCGGAACACCAGGTTAATGTTCCTGAGGGGATAATAGATTAAGGAAATTACTTAGAACTTCAGTCCCTGGGAGCAAGGCAGGATTCCTGCCACCACAGCTATTAGGTAAGACATAGACAGGGGCTGCAAAGTAAAGAGGTGTTTTAGTTACTCAGTTGTGCCACAGGGTCTGGCTGAGCCAGCAAAGACTGAGATCTGATGTTCTCTAAGCACTGAGTGGAAATTTCTTAAAAGCCTTGCTTCAAAGGTCAGCACTAGCCATCATGAAAGACTCAGGAAGGGGTTAGAGAGAGTCACATGAATTATAAGATAAAAATAGTGTCCATAGTAATCTAATTAAACAGAGACAAAAGTTGATCTTTCTAATCCAATCACCTTATCATTTAATTATTAATTATTCTTCTGCCAAAAATTTTTGCTACTTTTTATCCGGACACTTCAGAGAGCTTTCGTTTGGAAGACAGACTGCTATAAGTATTTCTGGAATCCCTGTGGGGGTGATCCAATTAAAACACTGTTTTCTTCTCTCTCTAAAGCTTTGTTTTGTTTTCATGTGTGTAAGACTGCATTACAGTGAGGTTGAGCCCCTAGAGTTTTAGAGAAATCTTTTTAAGCGCCCATGAAAGTCGCATTGCTCACATTCAAGGTTCCTGTTGCTCACTGCTCTAATGAAACACCAGGAAGCAGAAGTTGATAGATGGAAGTGAATTTGTCCAAGACTGTCCAGGAGGAAAATGGAAAGGACTTTTCTAACTCAGACTTCCATTTTTGGCAGAGGGGTTAGGTGTTGAGGGATTTTATGGGTGACACTAAGACAATGTGTGGGGAAATCTTTGCTCTGGCTGAAGTCTTCCCTCTCAGAGTACATTTTCGCACGTGTGTGTATTTTAAAGTTAAAGTTACTCCAGATTTCCTATGACGTAGTGCCTGTCTTCTTATACAAATATACTTCCGTTCTTTGAGCGGTTGATATCCATGTTTCACGGATTAGAAACATCTCAAAGACTGAGCCCCAGTGCACTGTTCTTCTCCTGTTTATAACATGCCTTTTGTCTCAACAACTTCACTTTGTTTCATGCTGTGCTGGAATTCCATTTCATGACTCAACACAGCCAGATCCAATGGATGATCCAGGATCCCTCGTGTTGACTTCAGCCTCAGTCTTGAACTCACAATACGACATGCACCTACTAGTCGAGTAAATAGACTTACCAGGCTACAAATGCTTTAAGAATGATGACAGTGACTGCCACTGTTTATTTTTCTTTTTTCTTTATGTTATTGTATTGATTTCTTGTGAGGATAAAACTATTAAGAGAAATTGCTTGTGCTTCACTGAACTGGCTACAAAATGTAGAGCTAGTGGTGACATGTGTTTGGTATTTACTTCCCAGAGTGTAGACTCCTGAGGTGATGGAGCTCTGTCTATACAAAAAGAGCTTAGAACCAGATACCCTGACTTCTGAATCTGTGAGGGGCATTAAATTAGGTCATGTTTTAAGTTTCATCTCTGAGAGCTTGTGATTTTTGTACATCTAGTGATTAGCTGTGAGGCTTGCATATATTATGAAATTAATGAATGTTTACTGAGTTGAATTTAGTTAATCACTATTTATTATTTGTCAAGTGTCATTGACTTGATACATCATTTAGCTTCTTGGAGATGATTGGTTTCTTTAATTGTCTCTCCTAGGGGATGTAGAGTAATCATATACATTTCATGGTTCTAAGGATGACTAATGAGACTAGCAATGATAATAAATACAGATTGAGTGTTTACTATGTCTTCAATATATGTTAGGTATTTAAAAGGTTATTCCTTAAGACAACTTTCTGAGAGATGTACAACCATCAACCTTATAAAGTTCTTATATTATAAGCTTAATATAATTAACATTATATCTCTTATAGCTGAAGAGATTTATATACTAATTAACTGAATATGTTCATAATAACTGACATGAGTGATACAGCTAATAGATGGTGTATCTAGAAGTTCAGCTTTTCTCGAAACATAGCTGCCAGATGAGGGCATTAAAATGCAGGATGATGAGCTAAATTTGAATCTTATATAGATAATAGGTAATTACTATAAGCATGTCTCTCATGCCTCCTGTCATCAAGCTATTTCAACTTCATGATGGGTGATACTCTGTTTTAACCACCAGACTGTAGATCCACCAGACAAAATTGGTCTAAAGAAAGCCACATTCAAATGGGGATGTTGTTTCCTGCAGTGTACTTGACATTCTGTTCTGTAGGCATGAGAGCAATTTTAGTACTAATTGGCAAAAAGAAACAAAATGAGACAACTTGATATCAGGAAAGTAGCTCACATATCACGGTGTTGCAAACTTTTATCCTGTATCCTTTACATTTGAGAAGTGTGTGTGTGTGTGTGTGTGTGTTTCTTTCATGAATCTTCTTTATGCTTCTGGGGATTTATATGTAAATTACAGTATGAAACAAATTGATTTTTTTTCTTAAAGATCCAAGTGAAAACTAAAATTATGTACATGAATGGAGTCATGCTCCTCTTGTGGATCACTTGAGATGTGGATTTCTTCTGCTCAAGCTGGAGTAGCTTATCTCTGTTGCCATGACAATGGGTTCTTGCTAGTGAGTAATGAAGAAACTTGATGTGTATGCTTACAATGTGAAGTTGCGTTCCAGCTTCTCTGCTACAGTACAGATCTTACGGATTATAAGGGTGTTCTACTTATGTCTGGGAAATTTGTAGCAGGAAAGATAAGATTTGATTAATTGGATGTTATGTATGCTCAACACTGTTCTAATTTAGTTTCTTGCCCCATAAAATACACTAAGTCTAGTCTGTATAGTACTTACCCGTTAAAATTTATTAAAATGATTCATGACTTTTGTATTAAGCTTAGTAGCAAGCTAGTAACCCTTCATAGCCACTAGGACATTTAAATAGTGAATCCCAGGGAGTGTCCATCAAGGTGTAGAAAGCCATAGTTTTATCATCCAGTTTTCCTTTCAAAGAGAGAAGGAAGCATTCTAACTGAGAAGCAAGAGCTGGAGCAGTGAGCTCTCTGGTATATGTGCCTCTAACTTCTTCTGGACCTGGGGTCTCTTTAACACACTGGAACATCGTTGTCTTTTCTGTCTTCTCTCAATAAAATGAGCATGTCCCCCTTCCCTTTAAAATGTTGTGAGGAATCTGCAAGATAATGCACATAAGATGCTTTCAATGTTTGAAAATGTTGAAAGTGAGACATGTTGCTTTCCTGAAAGACAGCCATTTTCCCACATATGGCCCTGCTGGCCTGAGGTTCTCTGGGATAGTGTTTCCTTCTCTTGGATCAGACAGTGGTCCTTAGATGCCAGAGATAGAGACACCCTATTTCCATTGTACATTTGTTTAGTTAATGCTTTTTTTCTAGAAAGTTCTTTTCTTTTTCTTATGCAGAGCTTAGACAAGCTTCTCCATGATTTAGCTTCTTTAGCTTTAAAATTGCCTGGGAAGAAAAAGTACTTCTCTCAGAGAACGTTTGTAACAGTTGGATAAAGTACCATTAAAGCAGTTTAGCACAACAACAGAAAACACTAAAATGTGTTAAATATTAATTGCCATTAAAATTCTTTTTGTACTTCCATCTATTTCTTGTAGCACTCTCTTGGGACCACGTGCAGCTTTAGGTTTGTTTGTTCATTTTAAGTTTTTGGAATCCGTAGCTATGGGTTGAGCAAGCAAGGGCATCAATAAATAGCACTTTTCAGAAAACTCTGCCTTCCAAATCAAGGCTTCAGAGATTGGGAGCATCTTCCCCACTGTCTACTGTGAACCAGAGGATTTACACAAAACCTAACTATTTACAGTAAAGCTAAAGGCACGTGTGAGAAAAAAGAACCGTGCCCTTCAGTAGTCCATGAGACAAAGAATGGGGCACAAGTTTCCCGATTTCTTAGATTTGAGGTATACCATTGATTTTTACATTTTTAGGGTTTGATATCGTCTATATGATTACCGTCCATATGGTTTCTCTCTGTCACAACTTTGAGATTAGATGTGCTTGCTGTAAGCATTTATGGGTGTTTAATTCAATATGGCTGATAAAGACTCTTGGCTAGCAAACCAAAACCCTTCTCTTTCACAATGGCAGGTTTTGTTTTCATTTTTAATGTGTATGCATGGTGTACATGTATGGATATAGGCCTGCTTGCATGGGTGTGGGCACATGTGTGTGAACATGGATGTGAAGACCAGAGGTTGGCATCCCTTCCCTTCCTCAGTTACTCTTTATCTTATCCACAGAGGCAGAGTATCTCATTTGAACGCATAATCACTGATTCATCTTGTCTACCTAGCCAGCTTGCTCCGAAGCCCTTGTCTATGCCTCATGGATAGAGTGCTAGGGGTACAGGTGGAATTCCACATGTCCCCGGATTGACAGGGGTTTGGGGGATCCAGATTCAGATCCTTGCACTTGCATGGCAAACGTCTTACCCACCAAACCATATTTCTATCTACCCCAAGAAGTTTCTGTTTCCTCTTGAGCTTCTGGCTCCTGCTTTCTGAGTTGATGGGATTGTAGCATGCCATTGGTTCTATTATGTGCTCTGATGCCTGCTTTCTAGAGTTGGAACATTGATTGGTATGGGGCAGAGACTGGGTGTCCTGAGTTGCCACTCTGTTCCTCCTCACTTGTGACACTCTCACTACAAAAATGAAATCCCTTGGGGCATCTAGACCCAGACTAAGTGTCACCTGAAGTGGACAGCAGACTTCAGATGAAGGCTGGAGAGAGCACATGTTAAAGTCTTTGCTAATCGCCAGCACATTTCTGTGACCAACACTAGTCATTAAAGTCCTGCCTCTCAGCCACAGAGCACAAATCAATTCCTTCAGCACAGGCTGGGGTTTAAGTGCTATTCTATTAAGAAATTTGGGTGCATTCTTTCTCAGAAATCACATCTCAGGGTGCAGAGATGGCTCAGTTGTTAGGGGCACTTGCTTCCCCTCTCCCAAGGACCAGAGTTTGGTTCCCAGAACCCTCATTGGGCTGCTCACAACCAATATTACTACAGTTCTAGGGGATTTGACATACTGTTCTGGTCATCATGGTCACCTGCATACCTGTGGTATATGATCATTACCTCCCATGCAAATATACAAAAAAAAGAGAGAAAAAGTAGCTAACAAAATCTGATTTTTTTAACTGCTGAAGCAATGTTTCTTCTCATAACATTCCAGGAACTGGTTCTTGGGACCCAAATTCTATAGTATTTGAAACCTATTGTGAAAGACTTAGATTGTCATGAACTTAAAAACAACCGACTACCTAATGTAACCAAGACATTCTGATGCGAATCTGAAAATGGTACTACCATTTTAAGAACCATTTGTCATACTCTTTGCAAAATTACTGTAGCTGTTGAGTGAGTCGTTCTACTATTAGAAATAAAAGTGTATGTACATCTAAAACTTTATATATATATGTATGTATTTATTTATTTATTTATAATAGCTTCAGAATTGAAACAATAGAAGTGTCCATCACAGACTAGTGGTAAATTATAACATGTCAATAAAATATAATATCCTTTAGTAGTAAAAAGAGCTGAAGTTTCAGAATACTTAAATATTATAGGTTAATCTGAATGGCTTTGTGTGAAGTGAAAGAACTCTGATATATATATAAAAAAAGTACATGCAGAATGATTCCAGTGCAATAAGATTCTAGAATAGTTCAAATTAATCCATAGAGATCTGAAGTGAGGGTTATCGGGAGGTTTGAGTGCAGTGGCTCATGGGGAGAATCTTGGAATGACTGGAGTCATGCAACAGTCAAGAAAGAGCTGCGTATACATAGAAATTCAGTGTGACTCCCAGAACACACACACATACACACACACACACACACACACAAACACTCAGGCATGGTGGCATGGGTTTATGATCCCAGCACAAGGGAGGCAGAGATGCCTGTTGATTTGCTGGACCAGCCAGCCTGGCAAGCTCTAGGTTAATGAGAGGCCCTTTCTCAAATTAAACAAGGTAAACAGCTTCTGAAGGACAAAGTCTGAGATTACTTATCCCTTGGCCTTTACATACATGTACACAGCATGAATATGAGTCTGTACACACATATAACTACGTGAACACAGACACACACACAAAATGCTTTGTTTTAATTAAAGTGTTATTTTCAAAATGCATCAAAATATGTGCTTGTAATGGATTTGTTTTTCATAAGCATTGTTCATTTATAAAAACTAACTTTAAAAAGAATTCAAGTCTCAAAGACACCATAAGCACAGAGTTACAACAAACATTTTGGCTGGGTAATGTTAGTACTTATCATATTTTTTTTTATCAGATGGTTAAGAGTTTCAGTAAATGGTAGGGCTATCAAGCAGAGATTTCAGCCCAAGATCTGGGTAAACCGAAGCCATGAGCATGGAAGATAACCATGGCTTCTCACTGCTCTGTGTTCCAATAAAGCAGATACAGAGGTTGCTAAATCCTTAAAGAATAAAAAACAGCCTCACAGTGTCCCAAATCCATCAGTCTTATCAGAGATAAAGCATATCATATTGGTTCGCAGAGTTTGCCCAAAGTTAGCCTCATGTACAGAACATTCTGGTTTTTAGTAACTCATTTTAGTTTGTATTAGGAAGACCCATGCCTTTACCACATGCTATACGTTGTTTAACTTTAGTTAATGTGGGGAAGGGGATCTTGAGCAATCAGTCAGTTAAACCTAAGCAAAGCAAATGATGAATGACAGTGAACTACAGTATCGATGAACAGTACAGGGAATTAGGCTCAGCATTCAGGGATGCTGCTTCTACGGGACATTGCTTCGTTTCCATAGAGGTCAACTTACACACTTGTTAAATGGGAACAAGACACAAAAGACACAATCATGAGTCTTAGTGAGGACTGAAAGAGATGACTAGGACTTAGGCACAGGAAGGGAGAGGGGCTTTTCTTCATGTTAATGTCAGGAAACATTAGGGATTTATTAATAAGAAAAATAGAGAGATGAAGGCAGACTGTGACCATGGTATATTCTGATTAGGGAAAACTCATTAGATTGCCAATATGCTAGCACTAGGACATTTTCATATACCTTTTCCCTCTTTGAAACAAAGACCTGTCCTGACTGAGAAGGAGAGACAGATTGGGAGCAAGGAACTTGGAAGGACATTTTCTTGGTAATCCGCTCCCTGACAGACATCTTTTGACAGGGAGATCAAAGGCTAAAAGGAAACTTGCCTGCCAAGGCTGCTGAGAGACAAGGGTCTAGAGGTTCTTCTGGGATTTTGCTTGTCTCTAAATAGAAGGCTTCCATCTGCCAAAGATGGAAGTTTTCTTCTCAAAGATCCAATCAAGATTATATTAATTACTGATGGGAAATCTTCCTATGAAAAGTTAACTACAAGCTGTTCTGGCTTTATTTTTAAAATAGCGATTTGTACCGATCATTCATGTTTAGCAATGTATTAATTGATGCTGCCTGGTTAACACTTTCAGTAAAAATGGCTCCTTTGGAATTTGAGCATTACAGCAGCCGGTTCCTGTTACCGGGGTGGGGAGTGGGGGGGGAGTAGGGGTGTGGCAGGAGGAATGACCTTGAGGTCAGCCCTGACTCACTGCTGTTAACCTGGCAGAAGTACACATTAACACTAAGTCACAAATCCATTGGGAAAAAAAAAAACCACCACCCGGGGATTTGCAGTGATGTCAGAAGAAAACAGAGTGTAAAAGGACAGAAATATGACTAGAAGGACAATGTAGTTAGTTATGATATAGTAAAGTCAGGCATTGACAGCATGGAGAGCAGGCTTTTCCTGAAAATTGCAGGCAGTATATGTTCTCAACTGTGCCAGTTACATGGTCATTATCTCCTTCCTTCTTCCCTCTCTCCCTTCCTTCCTTCTTTCCTTTTTTTCCTTCCTTCCTTTTTCTTTCTTTCTTTCTTTCTTTCTTTCTTTCTTTCTTTCTTTCTTTCTTTCTTTCTTCCTTCCTTCCTTTCTTCCTTCCTCCCTTCCTCTCTTCCTCCCTCTCTTCCTCCCTCCCTCCCTTCTTTTCTTCCCTCCCTCAATTAATAGAGGATCACACTCAGCCAGATTGACCTCAAACTCCCTATGTATCTGAGGCTGGTCATGAATCCTGTTATACTTGCCCTACCTCTCAAATTCTAGGATTTTAGAACAGTTTTCTTTTTGATTTCCCAGACTGAGGATTGAGGGTAGGTTAGGCAGGCACTCTACCATTGGAATATATGCACCACCATTTTATTTTTCTTCTTGGAGGCAGGGTCTTGCTAAGTGCCCCAGGAAGCCCTTGAGCTTGCTCTGCAGTCTAGGCAGTCCTTGAGCCTCCTGGATATCTGAGAATACAGGCCTGTGACTGCACGTGTGGGCTCCATGGTCTCTTTAACCATTCCACATCACTTTTTTGGGAGAAAGCAGCCACAGGAATCACTCAGACACCACTGGCCATGCTACTATGACATTTTGTTTATTTGCACTGAAATTTGAGTTTCCTATAATATTTATATGCCACCAGTTCTTTTCAATCATTTAAACATATAAAAATCATTTATAGTTTTTAGGTAATGCAAAAATCCAAGGTTGTATTAAGCTTCCTTCTCAGGCACTATGCTTGTATCTGGACCACTTTTGCAGTACCTTATGATTCTCAGCCTTGATCCTTGTATTTCAAATAAGGATCCACTACAGACAGTATTTATGTTCTGCCCTGGATTTAGTGAATTATTTGTGTTGTTCATATAGTTTCATACTACAACCCAAGAAAACAGTACTGTTATGTAGCCTAATTTTGGAGGCAGAAATCAAATATCCTCTGTATTAAACAACTCGACTGTGGTTACATTTCTACTATGATGTAGGGTTTTGCATTTGGTTTCTTGGTGGCTAGCATCTCACATCTTTTTGAAGGTGACAGAGTGTGGAAGAATGGTGTAGTGCCGCCCTTAACTTCTGTAGGAGTACCATTGACACCCTCTAGTTAGCCTACTCATGGATCTGTCACCATTCACCAAAAACTTCCAGTCATTGGCCTTGCAAAACTGCTGAACTTTCAGGGATGCTCAGCAAGTTGCTCAGAAAACTTTCTACTTAGCTGCAACACCAAGGTACTATTTTTCAGGGGTCTCTGAAGATGTGGATAGTGTGATTTTTCCCTTCCTCCAAACATTCTCCTTATCAGAATGGGGTGGTTGGGAAAGAATTTTTCAGTTCTCTCAAAGGAACCAAAATCTATAGAATTTAATACAGTTTGTACACAGGCAGCTCTTGCTTGGAGAGATTTAAGTGCATAATAAGTACATATTTCTGGACTGGAATGGCAGAAAGCTTAGACCCTCAGTCACATCACTCTCTAGCTTCGATTCCTGCAATGGCTTCATTCTACATTTGGAACAAAAGCCTGTAATCTATAATGACCCCCAGGAGCCTACACCAATAGCCTTATGCTTCCCTGGTTTGGTGTCATTCATCCTCATTTTCCAACAAGTTCTTGTCTCTCTATTGACTTTGTTTCGTCTGTACCTGTGGACATGCTTTGATGACCTTCACTCTCAGTCTTTCCACATCTTTTGGCATCAACATCTACCTCTACTCCATGGAGCCATGTTTCTGAAACACTCAGTTATTGCCATGTCCTGCCTCATGGAACTCAAGTTCCTGCCATGCCCAGTGCCATTTTATTTCAGTCATAGTGCATCCTGCTACTTAAGACACTCTGCTGGGGGAAAGTTCAGGAGAATGTTGACTTGCAAGCATGAGGCTCTGAGCTTGGTTTCCAGTACCCTAATTTAAACAAAGAGCTTGGTGTGGTGCCATGTGCTTGTAATGTCTGCACTGGGGAGAGAGAAACAGGCAGATCTGTGGGGTTTGCTGGCCAACAAGCATAAGTTAATTGATGAGCTTCAAGCCAGTGAGAGACCCTTTCCCAAAGAACAAAGTGGGGTCACCTTTGAGGTGAGGAATCACACCTGAGGTTGCCCTCTGTCCTCTACACACACACACACACACACACACACACACGCACGCACGCACGCACGCACGCACGCACGCACGCATGCACGCACACACACACACTTCTAAAAACAAACTTTCATTTGTAACTTTATTTAGAGGGTTGTATGCTACTTTCTAGTTACATGTCAGATTAAAGAGTGATGCCCTTATCCCAAGAGTTTACCCCTCTGTCTTGAGAGCCTATTGCAGATACCCAGTTTTTATTTAATAAACAGTGACTGAATGTTTTGGAAAAGGGTGTAGTAGGCCCTCCTTATTGGCTAGTTTTAGACTGTGTCAGTCCTTGGATGTTGCAGGAAGATATTGAAAAGCAGTAGAGGTCTTCTTGAACAACAAAAATCAACTTGGATTTGTTTTGCTTTCTTGTCCAAGCCTCAAATTCATTATTAATGGGCAACCAGTTGACAAGCTTTAGATTTCTCAAACAAGTCTATGAAACACTGGATATATTATTGTATAATAAGCTATTGATTTCTATGCACCGAGAAAATGTGTTCTTTATTCAGAATGTATATTCAGTATAACAGTGTAGTTTTCACCTGGGACATGACATAATTAGACAAAAACTAAATATGTTCAACTCCATGGCTCATCTAAATCTGGGTATAAAGAAGGCATATAAAATTAGCACCCTGTTGAAAATGAGTAAAATGAGAGACACAGCTATAAAGAGACGCTTGCATCACCTCAAGCGTGGGAATGCTGGAGGTACAGCGTGGGTGCTCTGGCTTTCGTATGGAGTATGGAGGCATTATGTTAAAGCTCTTGAGGGCCTGAGCTTTCACTGATGTTTTATAGAGGACACATGAGAATGTTGTAGTTAAAAGTGTTAAGGCAGAGCAATACAGGCTAATATTTTAGGTCTCACATGATATCTGTGCCACAGGGAAATTGCTGTGACTTACTTATACAGGAAGATATGCAGATAAGGCCTGAAGAGAAAGATCAACAGTTAAGAGCACTTAGTACCCTCTCTAAGGATGCAGATTTCATTCCTAGCACCCATATCAGGCATCCCACAATCACCTGTAACTCCAGTTTTAGAGGGCCCAGTGCCCTCTGGCCTCCACAGTTATCTTCATGCATAAACTACACTGCAGAGAAAGCATGTTTTCAGTAGCAGCAGTGTTTAGGTGAGTTTCTAGTTCCCATTTTTGTTGCTGCGATAAAACCCTGACCAAAAGCAACTCACAGAAGCAAAGGCTTTATTTGGCTTACACTTCAGATCACCATCCATTATTAAGGGAAGTCGAGGCAGGAACCGAAGACAGGAACCTGAAGCAGAAACCTCATAGGAACAATATCTCACACACATGTTCACAGGTCAACCTGAGCTGAGTAAGTCCATTGTTACAGACCTTTCCCAGGTAGGTCTAGGCTTTGTCAAGTTGGCAGTTAAAGTTAGTGAGGAGAGGGGATGCTAATTATCACTGACTTTGTACTTGGTGTACCCTTGAACAAAATCTATCTACTAGACCAAGGAAAGAATATTTAAGTGAATGTCAGGAGTATCTACATTCACAAAACAAACTGCTTATAAGATTATTCCATTGTCCTCCATTTGAAGGAAAATCAGCATTATGCATTGGGGATTATAAAAATGCGTAAGATTTGCTTAGACTCTCATGAAGTGTAATGCAGCTGTGCTATTGGATGAACACATTTGAAACAGTGACTATGAAGAGAAAACTGTAAGATGTAAAGTGATAGCAGCCTTAGTATGATACGATGCACACAGCCAAAAAGGAAGGAAAGTGTTACAGGCTGGAATAATTGGGAGAGCCTATTTTTATCTAGCTAGCAATGTTTGGTTCTTTCAAGGTGAACATTTTCCGTGAAATGAATAGAAAATAAAATGCATTTCTGGGAAAAAAGGAACACTATTAGAAAAATTTTGAATTGCATTTAGCCTGGAGAGTGATCAGTGATGCATCTTATGGCTCTAGTGTTGAACAATGCCGATAATGGTTTTACATAACATAATTCATTTAAGGATGCTCCCTGAACCTATTGCATGGAGGATCCTCAACAATATAGCACCACTTACCCAACTATGCACATTACAAGAATTTTTTTTACCATGTAATTCTTTCAACAACTGGATTCCTCTGGACTTGCTAGGTTGTAAATGACAGACATTCAAGATACAACTGAAGAATGTGTGGATGGGCTGACTTGTGTGATGCTGCACCAAATTGCTTAGCCAGTGTCTTAGGATTCTGTCTTCATCACATCTCAAGCCCAACTTCTTTTGCAGTAAGGAAGACCACCCTCTGAAGAACTAGGCTTATTCCTACATAAAGCATCCAAGGTTGAAGGACTATTCTTCAAAAGCATCTCAACGAGGAAGATATTCTGATTGACCCAACTATTTGCTTACCCCTGAGCCAATCACTGAAGCCAGTGATATTTGGTACACTAGTTGGCCAGACCTATGTCAAAGCTACCCATGTGAATGTGAGCTTTCTGACAGGCCTGTTTGTATGATCCTGCACACCTTGTTCATTGAAAGGAAAGACACCACTATTAGCACAAAAAACAAAAGAACAGTTTTTGGTAGGGAAAATAGATTGATGCCATGGCACTAATGTTAGTGAATTGTTATCAACTCTGTCTTTCAGAGAAGGAACTGAATCTTGAAGAGGTTAGAAATCTTGGTCAAGATCAGACAGGCAGAGAAGTAATTGAATCAGAATGTAAGTCTCAGTCTGCAGAAATCGCTGTAAGCAGTAGGCTTTCTCATGATTCTTCTCTCTGATGTTCATTTCTCTACTTATTTTTCTCTGCTTATTTTTCAGGACTGTGACATCTTATTCAATTGTGGGTCTCTTCGGGGAACCAGGGGCATGTTTCAACAAGTAGTAGATGTAATGTTAAGTTGGGAGCATCACCCCAGCCCCTGGCATCCATCCCAGTCCCCTGGCCTGGGAGTTGCATTGGTCTGAACTCCAAATCCCAGCATGCCAGGTCCTGACCCCTCCCAGGGGAGGGTCAGGACCACTCCTACAGGGTATTTAAGTGGGCACCCAAGGAGGAACACGCGTTCCTGGGTTTTGCATGTGCTCCCCGGTTTTATGTATCCGCTGCTATGCTCTCAGCCACTAGAGAGTGCTGCATTTATTAAAACATGGGCATTTGAACTTGGCCTGATTGGATTTCTTTGCGCCACTGGAGTGGCTAGTCTTAGGATTTTTTCTAACAGTAGCTTTGAGTCTTTAACTTTCTTTCCTCCCTTCCAATCTGAATACTTTCCTTGTATTTAGGCAATTGGCTAACTATGGTTCGCAGGTCTCCTTGGAGAAGCTCAAGATAATCTGGAAGTTAATTTTGCACTCTGACTACAGTTGAGGCACAAGTGTGTGAGCTCAGTTCCAATCTACATTTACACAGACTCATGGAAAAGAGTGAAGAGGCCCGGAGACTCCTGTCACTTAGTACAGGTGCTTATATCAACATTATATTTTTAGAGTGCAGGGACGCTGGAAATGGACTATAGCAAGAACTGGGTATTGGGTGTTTGGGTATTGTTCTTGATGAGATCATAACCTACTGTTACCCTGACAATTTGATAATTCCTCAACATCTTTCTAATGAATAATTTTCTGCTTAAATTTGGAGTTGATCAAAGCTGAGAACCCCATCTGACGTAGAGCAGAGAGAACGGTTTGGCTGCCTAATCGTTTCTCTGGTGCTAAAGACATTGAACTTTTGTGACTAAGACTGATGCTGCACAGGATCTTCACAGTTCTTCCTGCCTCGCCTTTCCCCCTTTCTCTTCTCCCATTTTCTAGAGACTTTTGCTATCTGAGGATGGAATTTGGAGCAGTCAGAGGTGCTGCCATGATCATCCCACTGGCCAAGTCTCTCATTGCTGGTGAGGTCAGGTACTTTGTTGAATTATATTCCTGCCTTGCCTTCTTTCTGGGAATCCCTGTTTTCCTCTGTACACACGGTTCTTTTCTTCTGCCTGAAAGTGTTTTCTGAAACTTGCAATTAAAAATCACTTTGATTCTGACTTCCTCAAGTTCATAACACAAATGCAAAGCACAGCAATAACAGACCTGGCCTTGAACGCATTTGTGAGCTCAACCCCAGGCTCATTATGAAGGATGTGACTTGCATCAGTGGCTGGCATTCCCTCTAGGGAATTAGAATGGATGCCCTTCTAGAGGGAGGTCCACGTCCTATAAAATATAGGAGCTTTAAGCCCAAGACTCCAAGATGTGTGTGTTCTAATCGACTTTGTAAGGGATATGACCTAAAATGCTGTATTTATTTGCTGTTTGCTGGAGTAAAACTGCTTAGTTTTGGGGAGTTTCTCTAGACAATGTAAGCTAGGAGACAAGGCAAAGAAGAGTTGTACTAAGGAGAAATTTTGGGGGGGGTACATCTATGTTTTAGCCTTCATACAGGAAATCCCCCATACCTGCTTTGTTCGGGCATTCTAAAAGTCAGATTTAACTGAGCCATGTCAACTCAATTTAATGTTTTTCTTTTTTAAAGAAAAAGATTAAAGGTTGTCCCTGAGGTATTTAAAGAAATTATTCTTTGAGGATACAGATTGCTATCTCAGCTTCCACATTAGCATTTCAATATACTTGTTTTTTTCTCCCACTTCACTTTTCTGTTTCCCATGAACAAAAGGGGGTGAGGAGTGTGCAATAAAAGGAAAACTTAAACAGTAACCTCACAGTATTGAATGGAGAAAGTACTGTGTAGTTCATGCTAATGAAGATTCCAATTGTACCCAGACACCTGGTTTTTTCTTTCTAATGTTAACAGTAGAATTAAGGAATCTGTAGTCTTATGGCCAATAGAAGGGTATAAATTTTCAGGCCAGCTATCTGAAATATGAGCATTAAGGAATAGTCACTGGGGCTGCAGTGATGACTCAGTGGTGAAGAGGCCTGGATACTCTTTCAGAAGACTCAGTTTCCATTCCCAGCACCAACGTGGTGTCTCACAAACATCTGTAACTCCAGTCCCAAGGAATCTGAGGTGCTCTTCTGGTATCCACAGGCACCAGGCATGTGTACAGTACACAGGCATGCAAGCAGGCAAACACACACACACACACACAAATAATAATTTTTTTAAAAAAGCAACTTTTACTGATTATCCATCATGGATTAGGCACAATACTAGACCCTGGGATTATAAAGAAGAAGAAATTTAATCTCTGACTTAAAGGATCTCTTAGGTCAGAAGAGAGGAATAGATCTGGACTTGATTTGAAAGGAATTTTATTAGCTCCCATTTATTCATCATTCATGTTATGGAAAGGCCAAATATCTTCTCGTATAATCCTATCTAGGATCGTGGCATGAGTTCTACCATCATGTTCACCTTCTGTCTAAGGAAGCTGAGGTTTCCAAAAGGTAAGAGTCTTCTCCCACATCATACGGAAGTTAGGTGGATCTGGTTTCTGTTTATTAAACTACTGTTAAATACTAAAAATAAATTTAATTCCATAGACTTAATGAGGGTGTGGACTGGAAAGATGGCTCAACAGTTAAGAGCACTTCTTGTTCTTGCTGTGGACCCTGGTTCAGTTCCCAGCACCACTGTCATTCAAGGAGATCCCATCTACTCTTCTGACCTCTGTAGGCACCTTTTCCTTTTGTCTTCATTCCTAAGCCTGATCACTCTTAAATATGACACCATAGCTCTCATTTGTGCTAAGTCTTTGGGGAGGGAGCCACTCTGTTATCTTGTGGGCCAGGGTTTTATCTTGTCTTCCTCAGTGAGATAGTGAATTTTGATTCAACAGGAGGGTATTTCAAAGGTCACCTGATGGGTTTTGAATCCGAGAAAGCCACCACAAAAATCCATCTCTCCTATTTCAAAACTCAAAGCAATTTTTGTTTTTGCATAAGATCCCATTGACACCCACTGAGATTTGGGAATACCCTAGCATGATTTTTTTATATACCACTCTCAACTACTATTCCCAACAGTTGGTATTTGAGGAAAAATTAAGAAATATTCATAGTTCTATCATCACTGAAACATGTAAATATTCCTCGCAAGTAAAATTATACAGTAAGACGTCCATCTGTGAATGGAGTGAGCAAGAACTTGGTGATTTGTGGTCAATTTCTCCTTTTTCCTTCTATTTGATGGATAGCCACAGTGCGGTACTGTGGTAGTTTGAATGAAAAATTTCCCTATGGGTTAATCTACTTAAACACTTAGCCTCTAGTTGTTGGGGATATTTGGGGAATTTTAGGAGGTGCAGTCTTGTTGGAGGAAGCACATGACTGGGAGTGAAATTTGAAGGTTTGTAGTCTCATGCTACCTCTACTTCACTTTCTCTACTTCATGACTGTGGCTGAGGATGGAAATTCTGAGCTTCCTGCTCCAGCACCATGCCTTCCCATCATTGTGGTTTCTTACCTCCCTGGGATTGTAAGTCCTAATACACTCCTTCTATATGATGCTATTGTTGATGGTGTGTAATCACAATGTAAATGTAGCCAATACAGATGCTATTATCCACACAGTATTTGGAGACTAGAGGTTTTGATAAGGAGGTGGTTAAATTCCTGATATGGGTGAATGTAATGGTTTCTTCATTTGAGTCAGTTTTTTAGTTTCTTCAAAATGATCTGTAGATTATTCTGTAACCAATGTAAATATGTTGTACCATACTTTCTTCAGCATCAGGGAAGAATGCCTCTTTTCTTGATATGGAGGGAAAAAACTTGACCTTGGACATGCTGTTTTGATCAATATTATTTGATTTACTAGACAAAGAGAAGTTCAGATTACAAAAAATAGATTTATTTGAGAGAAAGTTGAAATTTTATGTGGAAATTCTTTGAGACAGGGTCTCAATACATAGCCTTGGCTGGCCTGAAATTTTCTATATAGACCAGATTGGCTTCAAATCACAAAAATCCACTTGTCTTTGCTTCCCTAGTACTGGGATTAAAAGTTTTTGCCAACATTCCTGGCTCTGCAGTCATTCCTGATAATGTTTGGATAGATAACCAGGGTCTTTTCACTTGACAAAAACACAGGGAAGATGTGCCTACACAGTTCATGGAATTCATCTGGACCATGCCATATCCATGGTACAGGGAGAAGAGAGAAGCATGTAAAACAGGCCTCGAGGACTACCCTGAGTTTCTTTTAATTTGGCAAAGTAAACGCATTGTTAGCTGCCTCTGAAACAGATTTCCCCGAGGTACATGGGCTACCTTGTTCTTGGATGAAGACATATGCTCAGGACTTGTTCAAGGAATTCCCTTAGCACCCAACAAAAAAAAATCATAAATGAATGGATGCCTTTTGCACTTCCATTCCCTAGTCACTCTTCATCTTTGGAAGGCTGTCCTGGAAAAGAAAAAGACCTAGACTCTATTGGATTTTAATAAAATATTTCAACCAATCAACCATCAAGCAGAATAGCAGCCAGTCAATTAATTAAGGGAGGAACCAAGCACAGATTCATCAAAGCCACTATTTTGCTTCCTAATTAGTTCTCATAATCACTGTGCTGGGTGTTTTTTCCTCCAAATTCATCAAGGTCTGATTTAATTGTTACAAAATGCTTGAATAGAAAATTAACATTGTGAGGCATTCCAGACACATGGGTTCAGAGCAGACTTGATGAGACATGCCTTCCTTTTTAGGTGAGGGCAATCAAAGTTTCTGACTGATTTGGGATAACTTGTACCTCAACTCCTGTGGTCTGCTTTTCTGTGTCTTGCATTGGAGTGTTGGGTTAGGGGAGGCCCTATGTTTTCCCTGTAGTGACTGCCTGAATCAGCTCTTTCCCAAATATAACTGTAATTTGACTGACATTTGCTAGCTTGTATTGCCCCAGTTTTTCAAAGACTGCTTATTTGGTTGAGTGAAATTGACCAATTCAAATAGATATGTTTGTATGTTTGAATGACTGATGGGAAAACATGTAAATTTGTCATTATATGTGGTAGACAGCGACATATTAAAGGGTTCCTTTGCCTTTTCTTTCCTTTTTTTCTTTCTTTCCTTCCTTCCTTCCCTCCCTCCTTTCCTCCTTCTCTCCTTCTTTCCCTCCCTTCCTCCCTCTCTTCCTCCTTCCTTCCTTTCTGGGTCTGGATGAAAACAAAAACCTTAAGAAATCATGAATGCTATCTTTTTAATATTCTCTTCCATCACAGTGTCTTCTTGCCCTGAGGCCTGGACTGGCCAGTGTGTCCTAAGTGCCAAGATGTTCTATACTATTTAGGGAACAGGGACATATCACTAGTTCCTCTCCCTCCATTCCTGCTGCCTCTTGCTCCACAACCCATTCTTTATTCTGAAGCTGCGGTGATGCCTCACATTCTAACTCTGTTCATGTCTCCTCCTTGGCCCATATTCTCTGGGGCTCCCTATTACATTTAAGGAAAACCCCAAAGCCTTATGGCTAAAAGACCATAAATGATATTTGTTTTCTTTATCTGTCTCTCCCTGAATATAAGTGACTTATACTGTTGTCCTGACTTTTCACCATCCCTCACCAAAAATGTGTACGCATGTGTGCACATTCATCTCTCTCTCTCTCTCTCTCTCTCTCTCTCTTGGTGTGGGAGGTCCTTTTGTCTGTGTGTTGCTTTTACTTTTACTGGTTAATGAATAAAGAACTGGCTTGACCCATAGGATGAGAGGAGAAGGATTGAGTCAGAGAGAAGCCATCCTATGCCAAAAATTTGCCAGTAAGCCACTGCCATGTGGATATACACAGATTAATAGAAACGGGTTAAATTAATATGTGAGAGTTAGCCAACAAGAAGCTAGAGCTAATGTGATTTAAATAATATGGTTTCTGTGTGATTATTTTGGGTCTAAGCTAGCTGGGCAGCCAGGAACAATCAACACTTCTTCCAACAGATTGGTGCACCAACGTGGTGAGCTAAATCGATGTAAAACCTGAGAGGGCTTAGAAAAGAATTCTAGACAAAAAACAAAAAACAAAGTTTAGCCACATTTTTTTTCAGCTGGTAGCTCGCTGCAGCTCCCTTAAGAGAGGTCTTACTGATTCAAAATGGCAGCTTCCCAGCTGTGGGCCATGCTACTAACATGAACTCTGACTCTTTTGGGAAACTGAGCATTTGAGTGGGGTTTGTGAGCAGACTGCTTCAGCTTGCATTGTAATGGTGACATGGACTGGCTGTGTGCCTGAGAATGGGGCTATGTGCATGACTTTCAGAGGTGCAAGTGGCTCCACCATGCTGGACTGAGTGGGGCAAGCAGAAAGTACCTTATATACCCTAGTAATAGTGCAGCTTAAGTTTTAAGAAGTGCTTAGCATTTTTGAATTACAGATATGCAATAAAGACAAATCCAGATGAGTCATAGTGTTGGATAAATATATATATGTATATATATATATATATATATATATAGGCTTGGAAGAAAGAAGAAAAAGAGTATCATCATAAACTAAGTTAATGGTTTTTTTTAAAGGTAAAGTCTTTAAAGAGATAGAGTGCAAATAGTCATGGATTAAAAGGAGTAAAGAAAAATAAGCTATATAAAAATATAAAATTCACAGAGAGTCTGGATTATGCATATTATTGTGTTATCTTTAAATTTTTTTGACTGGGAATGAGCTAAGTACAGAGAGACATTTCAATGTATGGGCTGCTAAGCTAAACCAGCATGTATATTATAAAGGTTTTATGACTTCCAAATTTGGATCTAAGGATATGTTGCTTTGGAAAAGAGGTTCTTCTCTTGCTGCCATGGAGGATGAGAACCTATAAATTGCTTCCAGATTGGTGTGCTTTGATAGAACATGATCCCCTGAAAGGTTGCTGTGAACACCCTCAAAAATTTACTTTGTCCAACTGCTGACTGAGATGAACTTAGCACACAGGATATACCATGAAAGATCTGATTAACAGTGCCTCCAAACAGCAAAAAGCAGCATGTACAGAACTATGCCCATATTCCCAAATATTGTTTATAATTGTTTATTTATGTTTAAAGGGGGATATGCTATAGAGATGAATAATTTGCTTTGGTATGGATCTTGGTTTATTTATACAAATTTAGGGTAAATTTTGTTATACTGTATATGTATATTTCTGCCCTTGATTAAGGTATTGTGTTTGTGAAGTTCATTTTAAAATGTAATGTATAATTAAGCAATATAGGTTAATAGATAGTCATCTATAATAGTCAAGATTGTAGTTGTGTTAGGTTTTCTAGATATATAGAGTTATATTTCCATTAGTTAGGTATTTCAAGTCTTTCAGAGACGTTCAGAAGATGGCATTTAAATGTTTTAAAAATTTAGGACTTTTCATGACAGTGAGACACTTCTGCTCCTGGCAGCACCAATATACTTCAGGAGGAAGATGGACATCAAAGAGGCCTCTCATGGAGTTTTTTAGATGAACTGGACATGTAAGATCCACAGAGAAATGACTGCTGAAAGGTGAGATGATCCATCAGGGTTCATGTTTCATGAAAGAGTCTTAAAGACATTCTGCAGGATACAAAAGAAAGTTACTGGCAAACTGCCAATATAGGCAAACCTGTCTTTGAAATTTACTGCTTCATGGAAAAGTCTGCTGGATATGATAAGCCTGTAGGTTGAAGATGGATGCCCCAATGGTACAGAAGAACTTTGGGTGACTGTCCAGGAAGCGAGATGTCTCTGTCAATTCTAGAGTTTTGGAAGTTGCTTAAAATGTACTTTCTGTTTACTTAGGTAATATCATATTCTTTTGGAATCTTTGATGGAATTGAAGGATTTATAGTTATAGTTTTCCTTGTTATGATAAAATATAAAGTAGATATAAATACTGTAACTATAATTCTTGCTTGATAACTCTTTTGTTACATGTAATTTTACTATGTTAAAATTAAAGCCTTCCTTTCTGTTTAAACAGAAAAGGGGAAGTGGTGTTAGAGGTCCTTTTGTCTGTGTGTTGCTTTTATTGGTTAATGAATAAAGAACTGACTTGGCCTATAGCATGGGAAGAGAAAGGTGGAGTCAGATAGAAGCCATGGAGCCTCCAGAGTCAGGCATGCTGAAACTTTGCCAGTAAGTCACTGCCACATGGCTATACACAGAATAATAGAACTGGGTTAAATTAATATGTAAGAGTTAGCCAATAAGAATATAGACCTAATGTGCCAAGCACTGATTTAAATAATATGGTTTTCGTGTGATTATTTTGGGTCTAAAGCTAGGCACCCGGGAAAAATAAGCCAGCCTCCCTTTTATTCTCTCTCTCTCTCTCTCTCTCTCTCTCTCTCACACACACACACACACACATACACACATACACACTCACACACACACATACACACACAAACACCATGTTGAACTTTAGCCGTGAGATGTTGAGAGAAGATGGGAGGAATGAACTCAAAGGACCTGGAAAGTGCTTTGTCTCTGAAGCTCTTCCCAAACCCATATTTCTTTTGTTTTGTTTTGTTTTCTTTATTGATATTTATCGAGCTCTACATTTTTTTCTGCTCCCCTCCCTGCCTCTCTCCTCCCCCTTCAACCCTCCCCCAATGTCCCTATGCTCCCAATTTACTCAGGAGATCTTGTCTTTTTATACTTTCCCATGTATATTAGGTCTATGTAAGTCTCTCTTAGTGTCCTCATTGTNCTTAAGTGTCTTTCAGCCATTTTAGATTCCTCTGTTGAGAGTTCTCTGTTTAGGTCTTTACTCCATTTTTTTTATTGGATTATGTGAACTTTTGGTGTCCAATTTCTTGGACACCAAATCTTAGCTGCACAGAATTATATTATTTCAGCTTCCTTCAGCTTCTTGAGTACAAGCAGATGAGTTTCCATACCCCTGCTGAATTCTGGAAGCTGGAATAGCAGTGAATCTTGTATGTGTAGTATGCTTTCTGTCATATATATATATGACACATATATATATATGACACATATATATGTGTGTGTGTGTGTGTAGAAAGTTTCATGAGTAAACTGAACACAGGATGAGAGTAATGACGATGATTACTACTAATAATAAAATAGGATAATTATAACAATATGCTATAATAAAAGCTATGTGATAAGTTTCTCCCCCCCACCACCACACACATCTGTCTTATGGTTCTGTCCATTTCTTCCCTCTGGTGGTGTGAGATTCTACAGTGGTCATCTGGTATGAGCTGGCATAGTGTTAGGGCTACATCTCTTTTGTGGGCAGCATTATTCCTTTGGATGGGCCCTGAATTGTGGTTGTCATGCTATATCAGTTGCTCTGATAACCAAGCTGGCTCAGTAGCTGACAGGTACTATGTACTGTGTGGGTGTGTGGCAAAACAGGATTAAGTCATGATCCAGCTGGAAATGAACGAACTGGCATAAACCTTTTATCACACTGTTCAGATTTGTGTATGATTTAAAGCTTGTTCATTATTTCTGGATTTTTCTGTGTAATTGTTCAAACACCTGTTGATGACACTCGGTGTAGGATTCAGTTTAAACTGGCTTTAGGAAAAAAAAATTTTTGAAGCCCATTTCAGAGATTCAGATTCAGGTCTGCCTGGATCAAGAAATAAAGTGGCCAGGCTATACCTCAGTCTTTCATCTCATTGTTTTGCTTTGCTTTGCTTTGACTTTATTTTCTCCTGTTGTAGACACTTTTCTCCATTCATCCAGGGACAGTGATACTGACATTATAAACTTCAAACTCATCAATCCTATAATCCCATAAAGCAGATGGGATTACCCCCTCCCCTGTCATTGTTTCTATAACAAATAACTGGAGGAGTGCAGCTGTGCCTGGTTAGTTTTAACTGTCAGCTACACAATCTAGAACTGCCTGGAAATGCAGTCTCAGGCAAGCAATTATTTATGTCAACTAGGTTAGGGATTTGCCAGTGAGGGAAGATAATCTTGATTATTGATTGATATCAGAGGACACAGCCTACTGTGGGCAGCACCATCCCTAAGCTGGACCCTGAACTGTAAAAGAGTGAAGAAAGTTAGCAAAAAGCATGCCTGGACCCATGTGTTTCTCCTCTCTGTTCTTGAATGCAGGTATCGTTTAAGTTTCTGCTTTGACTTCTCAATAATAATGGACTATAACCTGGATTGTGAGCCAAATAAACCCTCCTCCTAAATTACTTGATAGGGCATTTTATCACACTAGAAATGAGACTAGGAAAATAGCTAAGTTTTTTTTTCTAACACATCAACAAATTTAATTAGCCACACATGGAAAAGTGGCATGTTTAATACTAGACAAATATAAATATAATGCCAAAAAGTATAAAAAAAATCAAACAATGAAACCCTCAGCAATTTGATAGACTGTGTGAAGACTTACTTTGTGGCTCTGGCGTTAGACTCTTTTTTTGCACTAAGTTATGCAATTTTAAGAGGAACTCACTGTAATTATCTCTTCTTGGAAAACTGAGATTTATTAATATTGTATAGGCGATATAAGTTTACTCAGTTAACAAGGAGCAGAGCCAGGTATATAAATCAACCAATAAAGGATAATTTTTCATGAATTCTTCCCTGGGCTAGGATAAGCACTAAAGAGGGGCAGGTGCTTGTCACCTGTGCACCCAATAAGACCAAACAATAATAAGCCATTTAGCCCCTCACACATCTCAGACAGATAGATTTCGGAGAAGGTGTGTATGTGCTTTCTAAAGTGAAGACCTGAGATACAACAATTAAGACATTAAACAGGCACCAGGATCTTTCTCTCTGGGCCCCAGCTGCCCTACAAAAGAGAAGACCATTTTATCTCCAAAGGGAGGGGGGAGAATACCCAGCACAAAACGGGTTCATCATCAGAATGTGCCAGTCAGAATTACGTGTGAAGGGTCTCCAACATACAATTTGAAGAGTCTATCTCCCAGGTCCTACCCTGAAGTGTCTGTAAAAATCATTAATGATTGCCCGTTGCTTCCATGGTGACAGAGGCAGTGGGCTGGCCATCTGGTCCTCCACGGAGTGGTGAATGGATTGGGCCCTGCTTTCCTGACTAGGCACCCAACCAGCAGTCGCTATTGTCACTTACTTTATTAGATGGGCCTCTGCTTCCCAGAATCAAATCAGGTTGAATTTCCATAACAAAGAAGAAACCTTTCAGAGCTCCTCAGAAGCCCTCCTTCAAGTTAGCCACTGATAAATTCTGCTCAGTAAGTGAGAATTTCCCTTTGATGCATTTGGGGCCTGACAAAGACAGGGACTCACTTGTTTCCCCAGCTCTCCTTTCCACTATTCACCCCCATCCCCTATATTTATTTTACTTGAGGCTGAGGGAGCCCTCATCATTGGTTGTAGTTTAAATGCAAGCAGGAAGATTCTAGAATGCCTTCTCATCCTCTTTTTAAACAATTTGCTGGGTCTAAAAAACCTGGGGAGGTGGGAGAGCAGACATTTCTGCCATAGTGAAGTTCAGCTTGATTTCCTCACATTTCATATCTCTGACTTCCCTTCTGGACTCAGAGTATCCAGTCCTGGAAGGAAATGACTGTGTGTGTCTGTGGTGAGGTGACCAGTAGGACCTGGGGTGGACAATACAGATCTGGTATGTAACACTGTGCAGCCTCTGATGTCTTGTTCTTCTTCGCTGTGCCTCTGAGATTTATCTGTGTCTTTTTTAGCAGAACCCTTTTGAGCTCAAAGGCTATGAAAGGCTAGTGCCAAGGTGCTGCACATAGGAAGCATGAGTTTGTAAACTGTATGTGTCAGGCTGGTCTTAGGAAATGTATGGCATGCCATACTCTTCTTGGTTTGAACCAAGAAAAAGTTTCCAAAGGACAAAGTTTGTAAATATTGTGGTTTGCAGTCTGGGTTCCACACTGTTCTTTTGTGAATAATCTCTGTTATACTGTCACACTGCAGTTTGAACGTGTCCCTCTGAGGTTAAAAGCTGGAGTCTGTGTGTGTGTGTGTGTGTGTGTGTGTGTGTGTGTGCACGCGCACACACACATGTGTATGTGATTAAGGTGTAGGGACTATGCCCTCATGAGTAGGATTGATAACTTCATTAAAAAAAGAAAATTCCAGAGAGCTACCTGACCCTTATATACTTTCTGCCTTATGAAAATACATTTATCCCTGTCCTCTCTGAAGGATGTAGCAACAATCCTCCATTTTGGAAAGTGAGGACATCCCTCACCAGATGATATGCATTTCCCTTCCATCTCTCCTTTCATCAAAGGAGCATTGGACAATGTCAACATACAGAAAAGGTCTCCGCAGACACACAGGTGCCAGCATCCTGTGCGTCCACTCCCTGGTCTCCAGAACACTGGCATTTCTACTCTCTCTAACTTGCCTCCTTTTAGGTGTTTAGTTGTAGCAGATGCAAACTCCAAGGAGAATGCTTTAAAAATTCACTTACCTCAATAGCGATGATGGTTACATCATTTTGAAATAAGACTGTGTTAAGCTATAAAGTATGAACATTTGAGATTAACTTTCTTTCTTCATTTTGAACCAATTCCTTGTGAAAACAGCCAGTGGAAAGATTGATAGCTAGGAGTATCTCATGGAAAGATTTATTCTGAAAGTTCAGGGTTGGACAGATGCTGACAAAGTCACATTGCTACTTCCGAGGGAGAGTTCTGCTTGTTGCAAAGGAGTTTTCAGCATAAATAAATCTATATTCCATAAGGGGTGACAGCATTGGTCTGTACTGCAGCTTTATTTTATATGGCCACATTCACACCTAAGCCTGCCAACTGATGGGTTTATCAGCTGCCGTAAACAATGAACATGACTCTCATTCATCCAGAATCAGTTTTTTTTTGAACTTTCTGCATGCTAAGACTTGGGCTGTACTCGGGACCTGTAACATGGACCAAGATAAAAAGTCCTTGCTTTTCTGCATCAGTGTTGGGTGTCTGGGGTGGTGGTGAATGATGGATAAGTGAACAGAACTGAATCCTTAACCCTGGACTTGTGATTGCTTCCTCAAATGGTAGAAAGAAATTTTCAGGTGGGGTTAAATTGAAAACTTCAACACAAAGAGGTTTCTCAATCAAGGTTGTTGACTAGTCATTAGTGGGATGTGACAATAAAAGGGATAGGCTGGTACCGTTTGAGGAAGGGGTTATGAGTCATGGAATGTGGGTGCCTTTTTGAAGCTGAAGAATGTAAAGATTCTTCCCTGAGCTCTCCACAGAGAACCCATCCTTTTGACACCCCGGATTAGCCATCTGATCCAGAAAAGTGGAAGAATAGTATCTGGTTGCTTTAAACTCCCAAGTTTGTTTATTGGCAGTAATTGGAAGTGAATACAGAAGCCTGTCTTCCACACTTAAGAAAGAAAATTAATGGTGATTCATAGGAATCCTGGTGTTGGGTGGGGCAGTCTCACTGTGCAGTCTCATCTAATGCTCACAGGATGCTGGCCATCTTTTATCCCTGTTGACTGAATGCCAACATGGCTTTTAATCACCATGCCAATACAAATTGTTTCTTTCTAAAACATGCTCGCAGGCAGGAGAACTGCTTTGACCAAAGACTGCCATTTTGAGCTGCACAAAGTTGAAAGAAGACACTGAAATGGAATAACTGGAGTCATGGCTTCCCGTCAAAGTGTCCCAGGGGTGCCCTCTCCAAAATGGTCAGACCTGGGTTGAAGCTGAATGATTGAAATGAAGGTCTGTAAAACTCCATGGAAGTGTGGTTCAGGTATTAAAAACATGTCTGTGTGTAAAGGTCCTGAGGCAGCACTGAAATGTGGTGGAAGAGCAGACATCTAGAATAGCAGTGTTTGCACTAAGGAGAGTGATGTAGAAAGGGAGTCATGAAGTCTTCATTGAAGGGTTCTCAGGACATGGTAAGACATTTGACTCCCATCTGCAGGAATAAAGAGAGGTGGAAAGGAGACAGACTTTGAGAAGTTTGGGGAAATGGAGTGGGTCTTTGGAAGGCTCTGAAAAGTTGGGCTGGGTGATCAAAGGGATCTTCATTGAATATTTCCCTTTTATGCACAAATTCTAATATATTACCTAACTCAAAAAGGGGAATAGATGAAAGAGAGAAAGAACAACTGAAAAGAAACAAAGGAAAATGCTATCAGAACTAAAACAGAAACTCATAAAACTGCTGGAGGAACCTCTATATTTTGCTGAGAGACTGTTTACAAGATACGTTTGCATCTCTCCCCTTATGTCAGTATAGTTTACCCAACCCTCGCTGTTTCCATTTTCCATAAGAGAAAGCCTAGTGGCAGGGGGAGATCGAAGTCTGTATCCACTCATTGGTAGGTGTGAACATCTTAGCAGATTTTTTGAACTTAAACTTGGGGCTGTTTGTATTGTGTAAGGTAGAGACATCTTTAGAAAGATGGGGAGTTAGAAACCTTCACAACCAAGGACTTTCAAATTGACTCATTTGTTTCTAGCAGTTGTTAGTTTCATGTAGAGCTTTAGATTTTTTTCTATATATTCCCCCAACTCATATTCAATATCAACTCTGGAAAACTTAGTGCCCCCTTTTATGAATGGGACAGCTAAGGCTAAGGTCTGAGGCAAGAAGATTTTGGCTATGAATCCAGGGTTAGTCTCTCTGTCCACTCTGCCTCGTTTGTGGTGTTGGTGCTGGGGAGTGAACCTAGGGTAACATATATGCTAGGTCTATGCTCCACAACTGAGTCACATCCTCTGCCCTCTTTTTTACTTTTGATTTTGAGACAAGTCCCCACCTGGCCTTGTTTTCACTACATAGCCTAGGCAGAATGTGAACTGTGATCCTCTTGCCTCAGTTAACTGAATATCTGGGGTCACAGGCCTGGGCCAGCAAGCACAATTAACTTCGGAGTTCTTTCTGACCTGGCCCAATGACCTACATGGCTTTATATGCTATAGTTCTCTCCACCCACACTTGCTTTACACAAACTTATCATAGTTTAGATTCCATGAATGAAGCCTGACATCTTTTCTTTTTACTTAAACAGCAATTTGAATACTTTTTTATTTTTTAATTAATTGCTTTTATTGAGCTATATATTTTTCTCCTCTCCCCTTCTTTCCTCCCCTTCCCCTTCTACCCTCTCCCAAGATCTCCATGCTCCCAATTCACTCAGAAGATCTTTTTTTCCACTTCCCATGTAAATTAGATCCATGTGTTTTTAAGCAGGTAATTTGCTGGGTAACAACTCAAAGTTGCATGCAGGAAAGCTAATATCTTACTGTATTCATCATAATCTCATTGTTTGTTCTTAGTAGATTAATATAACCCTCTGCCCTTTGCTGGGGCAGTATGACACTGCTTTAGCTCTGTTAATTCGGAGTAACTTTGCCTGCATAGCACTATTTAGTTAGTAGAAAAATCAAAATGAAACAACTCTTGGGACCTATTTCTAGGCAAAGCGTTTCTCATTTGGGGTCAAATCTAAAGACAGCCCTAATAATGGTATGAAGGGGAGTGGTCTTGGCCATTTCAGATTGTAGCCATGCCCCGCCATTAGCTAATTATTCTGCTCCCCCAATTAGCTGTTAATTAATTAATGGGGCTGGACCACAAGGTCCCAAGAGGTATAAAATGATAGGCCCACGTGGAAAGCACTCTCTCTGTGTGGATCACCAGCTTGCCTGCTTCTTCGGAGGAGCTCTGTCTGGTGGTACAGTAACCTATGTGTATTTTACTCCTAGTAAACTGTGTGTCTTAAATAAACTTCTACAATGGTAGATAGCCCATGAATCCCCCAAAGTAGACAGCATTTGCCCATTCTGCTGTTGACCCTGATAACCACAGTGACATGATCATAAAACATAATCACTGTCCTGTTTTCTTCTGCTCCCAATTTGAATTCTGCTAAAGTTCCTTCTCCTTCAAAGCTGAGAGTATGGGAAAGGACATCCCTGCATAGATATCCAGCGTTGTGCTGCTTACTAAGCAATCCAACAGGAGGTAACAGGCTGAGGGCTTATTCTCATTTTCTGTACTATTGAACTGAGTCTCTGAGAAACTAATCTAGTTCACCCAAGTTGCTGCCACCCTGGCAATGGCATGATGCTACTATCTAAGGGAGATCCTCTGGCTTTGGGATTCAGGCTTGATGGAAGCCTCCACTGCTGGAGCTCCTCAAGGTGCCCTCCAGGGTATTGGGAACATCTGTCCTAAATACAAAGGAAGGCACTCCACGTTTGATTTGGTGCTGTCATCATTCTGAATCATAGCTCCCGTGAAGATAACACAAGATGATCAAGTACAAGAGAGGAGGCGGCAGAAGTCAGACAGAAACAAATTGGAGAAGAAATAGGTGTATCTAGAGCAAAGCAGGAGGTTGTAACAGTGCTGCTGGAGCTGTGGCTGTAGGCTAGCACAATGCTAAGCACATGCGTGCCTATCACTCGATCTTTATACAAGGTATGTGCCTACTCATGTAGCTAGAGCCCAGAACATAGAAAGGACATTCCCGACTTAGCAAAATTAAGTGACTTAGGTAAAGACAGCAAGCTGTTAAGCTAGAGTTCATGCTCTGATCTAACTCAAAACCTATGTTTACTTGCTGCTGAGGCAATATGGGATGCAAGTCCTGTGTCAGGCTCCCCAAATATCCATCAGGGTTTTCTTAGCATGAGATCCTTCTTTACAGACTTCCTGTGGTCCATGGATGGAAAAGGGTGTCTTGGTCTGTCTATCTAGAGTTGCTTATTTAAAGAGTGAAGATATGAAAGCCAATATTAGTCAATGCTAGTTGGTAGGGTCCCTGCGTAGCATGCATGAGGCTGTATGTGAGACCCCCAACTCTGCATGCACTATGTGTGGTAGTGCTCACCTATAATACAGGTGGTACCTGGGAGCTGGAGACAAGGAGTTCTTGGTCAACAGACTATTTAGTGAGTCTGAGGACAGGCTGAAGTTTGTGAATCTGTCTCCAAAACCAAGGTCAATAGTCTTTGGGATACATCAAGAGAGCAGTAAGGGGCTGTTCAAGTTTAGTTACCATCTCAGCTCATACAAGGTTTTAACTCAGAGCCTTTGCCTTTTATTATTGCTCAGTGCAATTGGTCATCAAGTTAATAAATACATCACCTTGCCTTGGATTCTTGGGCACAAGGGGAAATAGATTTAAATGCAGATAGATTTATTATAGTCCAATTTAATAAAAATGTCAACAAATAAATGCATATTTTTGCTGGAAAATAAATATCAATGATGAGGAAAGCTGACAGTGGAGTAGGCTGTAAGAAATTAACATTAAATAGTTTTGGATGACAGTGACTATAAAGCAAAATGGTACCTTGGAGACATCTTGAAACAATTTAACAAATGTGTGCTTTGTACGTGAGAGAAAGCAAATGAGCTCAGGCAGCTTTGATAAAGGATTGTTCCCACAGAGCCAAGGAGAGTAATCACTGACATTCTGTACCATGCAACTACAAGATGACATTTACTTCAAACCAAGAACAATGGTCTGAGTGTCATTTTCTCAAATTAAATGTGTTTCACACACAAAATTGTGCTTCTGTATAAAATCCCATCAAAAATGAATAAATACAAATTTCCTCTTAACAAGATATGGTTTACCATCACCTGCCATGGGAAAAAGAATTGATTTCCAAGTTTGCCAGATCTAGCTTTTTAGTCTAAAGTCTCACCCAAATGACACCCAAGTGTTTGGAACTGATCCCTCCACTCACTTCTGATCCAGGTGCTTATGTGCTCACTTGGGGTTGGGAGGAAAGTAGCTGAGACCATGCCCATGGCTTAGTGCCGTCCCCCACTCCACCACCTGGGTAGGTTACAGGATCAGATCTGTTAGGAGTGCAGGAGAGCATGACAGATTTCTGCCACCATACACAGAGATATTTCCATGCCTTGCAATGTGCTATATGGCAGATTTAGCTTTTACTCAGATAAAAAGGGTTTGTATGCTGCATAGGGCTACCCTAGAGTTGAGGTGGTGAGGATGACTCCCAACTGGCAGCCTCAGAGGCAGTGAACATGTCTCTGCCATGTTGGCAGAGCCAACAGGTAGGCCAGCAGAGTTGGTCCTAGCCACACCTGCTTAGCATTTGGAAAAAAAAATCACTTCTGGTCAGAAAATAATTACAGATACATGCGCAATAAAGACAAATTTAGATGGAAAAGACTCCTAAATGACTCACAGTGTTGGATATGTAGGCTTGGGAGAGAGAAGAAAAAGAATATAGACAGTTATAAAAGGAAGTAAATAGTTTTAAAAATAAAACAAAGTCTTTAAAGAGTAAACACAATCATAGATTAAAGGAATAAAAAAATAAGAAACATAAAGATGGAAAATACACAGAGAGTCTGAATTATGTATATTATTGTGTTTTCTTTGAATTTTTTGACTGTGAAGAAGCTAAGTACAACTAAGTACATTTCATTATACAGACTACTAAGCTAAACCAACATTTATATTTTAAAGGTATCTTGACTTCAAAATTTGGGTCTAGGGATTTGTTACTTTGTAAATGAGGTTCTGCTTTTGTTTCCATAGAGGATGAGAACCTGTGGATTCCTTCCAGACTAATGGGGTCCAATAGAACAAGACCCCCTGAAAGATCTCCACAAACACCAAAATTATTTTGCCCAACAAAAAACAGGAAGCAGTTTGGAGAGAACTATGCCCAAATTCCCAAATATTGTTTATAAATGTTTATTTACATTGAAGAGGGATATGCTATAGAGATGAATACTTTGCATTGGTTTGGATTTTGGTCTATTGATGCAAATTTAAGGTCAATTTTGCTATATGTATATTTTGACTCTTTATTAAGGTATTGTGTTTGTATAGCTCATTTAAACAGTTAATGTATAATTAAGAAATATAGGTTAATAGATAATCATCTACAATGTCAAACTTGTAGTCATGTTAGTTAGGTTTTTTAGATACATAGAGATATATTTCAGTTAGGTAGATATTCTTCAAATATTTCAAAGAAGAACAGAATATGGCATTTAAAATGTTTTTAGAACTTAGAACTTTTCATGACAATGAGGCACATCTGCTTTTGACAGCACCAACCTACTTCAAGAGGATGAATGGCATCAAAGAGGCTTCTCATGGAGTAGCCATTTGGGCAAGAAACTGCTCTTGCCTGGACTGATTGATGGTATACTGTAAGAATTGGACATGCAGGACCCACAGAAAAGTGACTTCTGAATTTTCCAAAAGATAAGAAAATCCTTCAGGGTTCCTGCTTCATGAAAGAGTCTACCTGACATTCTGCAGGATACAGAAGAAAGTGACTGACAAACTGCCATTAGAGGCGAAACAGTCTTTCAAATTTCCTGCTTCATGGAAATGTGTGCTGGATACTATGGGCCTGTATGTAGGCTGATGGATGCTGCAACTTTACAATGAAGTTTGGGTGACTGTAAGGCAGTGAGATGTCTCTGTCAATTCTAGAATTTTGGAAGTTTCTTACAATGCACTTCCTGTTTACTTAGGTAATATTGTATCCTTATGGAGTCTTTGATGGAGTTGAAGGATAGATAGTTATAATTATAGTTTTACCTAGTTATGATAAAAGATAAAGTAGATATAAATATTATAACTATAATTCTTGTTTAGTAATTGTTTTGTTGTATGTAATCTTGCTATGTTAAAGTTAATACATTCCTTTTTATTTAGACAGAAAAGGGGAGGTGATGTGGGATTCCTTTCTGTATGCTGTGAATACCACTGGTTAATTAAGAAGGTGCTTTGGACCTATTGAAGTGCAGAATATGACAAGGCAGGAATTCTAAACAGATAATGGAGGAGAGAGTAGGTAGAGTAAAAGAGAAACCATATAGCTGCCACAGGAGACAGATGCTAGACACCAGAAAGAAACCAATAGGCCACAACAACATGGCAATACACAAATTAAAAGAAATGGGTTAGTTTAAGATATAAGAGCTAGCCAATAAGAAGCGTGAGCTAATAGGCCAAGAGTGCTGTTTAATACAATTTCTGTGTGACTATTTCAAGTCTGGGCCATTGGGAAATGAATGGACAGCCTCCGACAACATTACCCTGTTACAGTGTGACTTACATGTGGTATCAAATGTCTCTGGTCCTTAATGTTAAGAAAGAAAAAGTGTGTGCTGCACATGGTCTTTGATTTCCTACCATATAGTACAACACAGAAAAAAATCTTAAATTCCATAAGACCCTCATTCTCAATGACTCTTTACTTAGCATTCATCATATGTCAGTGCAGTTCTTGGTTCATGTAATATATAATATAATGAACGAATGTTCCTATCCTTCAGGAAATTGGCATTATAGTATATATAGAGAGAAGTAAATGTGACAAACAGAGAAACTAGAACATGGGGTTGGAAAAACATGGAGAAGGGTGTGTATTGTTTTATAGGGGAAGATATAGGTAGGCTTCATGGATAAACATACATCTTGGTACACTTTCCAGATTTAGCAATAAAAGTAACATGTCTCCAGTGAACTTTAAATTTGTATAACAAATGATATTTGGAATAAGGATATCCTAAATTCAATGCCATGAAATGCATGACTCATGTCATTATCTGATTCAAATGTAGCTGAGTGTCCTCTATTTTCTCTATAAGTCCTACAGTTTATATATAAATCCTTGGTATAGAGGGAGCAGAGATATTCCAGGATCATGGCAGTGTGGACTGTGAGGCACTGCAGGCTAGCTCACACAGGGTTTAGGAAGCACTCCTGCTTCCCCTCTAAGTCACGTGGGGGAACCATTACAGGATTTTTGAACAGTGATACCATAATTTGATATATTTTGGATGCTTGTTTAGATATGGCTATTAGGGGGATTAAGCAGGGAATCCAGTTAGAAAAAAATCACAGTCACCCAGGTAAGAAGTGATGATGGCTCAGACCAGGCTTTAGATGTAGCACTTGGAGAGGTCAAGTTCTACATAGCTTAGAGATAAGTGTTCAAGTCTTGGGAGAATGTGGGTCAAAAAGGGTTGTAATATTTGTGGCTTGAGTGACTGGAAGAACTGAGATGCCTTAATGAAGACATGTGTGGAGTAGAACTTGGAAAGCTGTGGAATAAGGGAAGATCAGTAGTTTTACGTTAGACAGTTTGGCTCAGTGTTTTTAGAAGGTATCCTAGCATATACATTTGAATGACCTTGGGATGTGAGCCTGGATTTGAAAAGAGACACCTGAGGAGAAGAGATACATTTGAGAGCATTTTGACATCTACATGCCATGAAACTGGATGGCGTCAAGGGAACTGCCTGGAGAAAGAGGGGACAGAGATCAAGCCTTGGTTTACCGCGATGTTATGTGCTAATGAGAAGAGCAGTTTCCATCACCCAGACCTGAGGGTGGGCCAATGAAATGGAAAGAAAATCAGGGAACTGTGCTGTCCTGAAGGCCCAATGGAGAAATCCATTGAAAAGAAATGAATGACCACCCATGCAAAATACCAGCAATATTCCAAGAAGCATTCATTTATATGGTGAATTTATATGGACAATGTTTTGATTCAGTTATGAGGAAGCCCATGACAAAGATGAAATTGACATGCTGCTCTCGGACTAATTATAACATGCTTCTGTCTGCAATCTCAGTTCCATTCTTTATTTCTTCATGAGCTACTTGGCTATTTCAGCAAACTCTGACAAGTCATGTGGCAACACATGCTAAGACAATATAACAGGGCCATTTGTCATTGTTAGCATAGTAGCACAATGATATGATTTCCCATTTTTCTTAAGGAAGGAATTGTACGTAAGCCTATTGAGTAGCACATGAACCTGCTGCTTCTTATTGTATGTCTAATGGCCCAGGAAGATTCCTTGATTGGTGAAAATGGATGACCTGAGGCAACACTGCTGGTCTGTCACCTAGGCATTCAATCCTTAAGACAGTGACAAAGTCAGGAGGAGATATCTTATCTCCATTTAGAAATCTCCCAGTGGCCAAAGGACTTAAATTTTCTCTTCTGAGCCTCAATGTCTATCTCAAATACATATGATACAGGATACATAACCTCATATGATTTTAGATGTATTTAAAATTTTAATAGTAATTTTGGATTTCTTTTGATAGTTGGAATATAGTAGAAGGCATGCCTATAGATGCCTTATCTAGTTCTTCACAATGCTGACATTTCCTATGGCCACGGTAAGTTTGTCTCCATGAAGGACCTGATTCTGTGATAGTCCTGCAACTAGAACTTGGGACTTTTACCAAAAGAAATCTCAGCACATTTTTCCACTTCCATTCTCCTCCTCTCCCAGGATGCCACATCCAGGAACTCAGGATGCCACGCATGTCTGGGGTTCTCTAATTTCTTCTCCTCTAGGACATTTAGTTGCTCAGCCTTTGGTGCAGGAGAATTATCTGTATTCTGTCAATCATGTTTTAAATAAACGCTAATTGGCCAGGCAGGAAGTATAGGCAGGTCAATCAGACAGGAAGTAGATGTGAGAACAGGAGAATTCTGGGAATCAGGAAGCCCAATCCACTGAAGAAGCAGAATGTGTCCTGCCCTGATGAGAAAGGTACCAAGCCATGTGACTAACATAGATAAGAACAATGGGTTAATATAAGTTACAAGAGTTAATAAGAAGCCTGAGCTAATGGGCCAATCAATTTATAACCTAATGCAGACTCTCTGTGTGATTTTTCTTTGGGGCTTGCTGGCTGTGGGTTTCTGGGCAAGATAGAAACCCCAACAAGCAAACCCTCATGTTACAAGCCTTTCTTGGCCTTGGTAATTTTGAACAACACTGATCAGTTTTACATTTTGTGACTGAGACATTCCTTCTAATGCACTTGTCTAATGTTCCCTTCATGATTAGATTGAAGTTATTTATCATTTATTTTTTTAAATTAACAATTTAGTGTGCTGGCTAGGTTTCCATTACTGTGACCAAATCAAATGTCTTGCAGAAACAACTTTAAGGGACTGTCGGTATTTGCTTATATTGTCAGAAGATTTGAAAATTCAGAGGAGTCCTCAATAAGGCAGCTCAGCTCCTAGCAAGCAGGAAGTAGAACTGATCAGTAACAGAGGAGACTAGAACTCACTTTCTCTAACTTATCCTACTTCCTGGAGCTCCACCACTTCCCCAAAGTCTGTTGGACTTTTGAATCTATCCTGAATGAGAATTAAACCTGAGCTCTCATGATCTAGTAGTCTTGGTAAAAGATTTCACAGATATATGTCAAGATGTGTGTGCTTTATCAATCTCCCAAGTGTTTTTTTTTAAACTCCAATCAAGCTAGAACTCAATGTTAACCATCACATCCAGAGAGGGAATGCCATCTAAATCATTAGAGGGCATGCAATATTAACGTGACTCTCTGGTAGAGATGTGGTGCTAACCTTGGTCATTTGGCTTAGATATAACCTACCATATTTCTCCTTGGAGAAGTTACTATCTTTTCTATTTTCTATGTACTTTCATTTGGAGACAAGTCATCATCAATCCCACACTCAAAAGTAGCCAGGAATATAGTTCTACCTAATTGATCTTAATAATAATGATCTACATTATTTAAAATTATATAAGGAAGTTTTATTTATTCAGTCATTTATTTTACTAGTATAAGATGTAGACATATGCCAATTTGTTTTAGATTTTTGGAAGTAAGTGGGACCACTTTTTTTTCTTTTTTGCTTAGGAAAACTCCAGCCTTGGCTACTAGGAGCTCTGCCAGGTCAGATTCTATATCCCTTTAGTGAACCTTAATTTCAGTTTCTGAAAGATGCTTTGGGATCATCTTGTGTTTTCTCTCCCAAGTCTAAGAGCAAGTTAGTTCCACCAATGAATACTTGCTTCCCTTCAATGGAAAAATATGAGATAAAATATAATCTGGGCATGGACTTCTGAAGTCTTCCTGGAGGTCTTGGGAGTCATTTGCACCAATTGTGTATTACCCAAGGGAAGCCAGCAGAGGTCACCAAGTGACTGGATTGGGGGTGTAACAATACTGGCAAGTTGGGGCCATGGACTACTTGACAATTTTCAAGGTGGACAGGCTATCTCTTGGACAGGATCTTGTCTCTGTAGGATGGTTTGAGAGGCACCAACATGTCTGCTTTCTTCTCTCCTCATTTCAAGTCTTCTACTTTTCATCTATAAGATGCCTCAGATATATGGATTTCAATTTCAGCCTCCCTTTTCCGTAAAATAGTTAACAATTACAATAAAATATCTTACTTGGTCTAAAATTACCTTTCTTCTAACTTAAATCATTAAATACCTTACTTGCCATTATTGGTTTCAAGTTTGGTCATTGTGCTTCTATAGGTTCAACCTGATTGGTGATGCATTTAACCATTCGTCAAACTTGTCATGTGCCAGGCAAAATTGGACTTTCACATCCTCCTGAGGTGTAGACTCTGTCCTCTGGCTCAGTGGAAATTTCTGAGCTTTTCTCCACTATCTGCACTATGTTTTTTAAGGTGATAATGTCAAGTTCAAGATGATGTCCCTTTCTGCAGCAGAAACCCCAAGGGATTTCAGGCAGGAGTCCTCTGTAGCAAGGTGTTCCTAGGGTGGACAAGGCCCAAAGCTGTACTTGGCAAATGATGTCCTTTGCCTGCCAAAGTCTCTAAATATAACCCCCAAGGGATCTGGGGGAGCAATTAGGAGTCACTGCTGGAGGAAGATTGACTTCTTTTAAAAGAGAAAATCTTGTCATTAGTGTGCAGCTCTGAGTTTAGTGACCTGTCAAATACTGATGTTTCCGACAGTGACACGGCAGTTGTGCTGAGTCATCCTCATACCCTTATGTGGAGTGCCTGGAAATTGATGGCAGGAAGTTCTGAGAGCGATGCTTCCCGGTAGAAAGCTCTGCTACTGCTTCAAGTACTTATGGCCACTGTGACACCACTCTGTGGTTGTTGATATGTGCATATACGTATATCCACACGTACTCACAAATATATACACACAGACATATATACATCCACAAACACACACACATACATACACAAACCCTTACACATAAAACTTCTTTTTTTAAATTTAAACTTATTTATTTATTTTACATCCTAGTCCCAGTTTCCCCTCCCTTTTTTCCTCCCAGTCCCTTCTTTCTACCCTCCCTTGGTTTCCACACCCCAATATACCCTCCCTTCATTTCTGTTTAAAAAAAGGTAAGTCTCCCATGAGTAGAAACAAGACATGGCATATCAATTTGCAGTAAGACAAAGTACCTCTCCATGTACTAAGTTTAGGCAAGGCAGTATGAGGAGTAGGGTCCCAAAAACCAATAGTTGGAGACAGCCCCTGTTTCCATTGTTAGGAGTGCCACATGAGGACCATGCTACACAACTCTAAGATAAATGCAGAATGCTTAGGTTAGCTCCAAGCAAGCTCCCTGGTTGTTGGTTCAATCTCTGCAAGCCTCTGTGAGCTGAGGTTAGTTGAGTCTGTGAATTTTCTTGTGATATTCTTGAAACCTTTGGCTCCTACAATCCTTTCTCCCCTTTTTCTGTAGGATTCCCCAAACTCTGCCTAAATTTTGGCTGTGGATCTTCATCTGTTTTCATCATTTGCTGGATGAAGCCTCTCTATTGACAACTGGGCTAAGCACCAATCTGGCTATAGGGGATGACCAGTTCAGGCTACATATCCACTATTACTAGGAGTCATGGGGCATCCTTGTAGAATCCTGGGAGAGTCCCTTGTGCCAGGATTTTACCTGACCCTGAAATGCACCTCCTTTCCAGTAGTATCTTTCTGTACTCTCCCATTCTATTGCCCCAGATTGATCTCCCATGGTCTCATCCCCACCCACCCTCAGTCCACCCACAAATCTATTTCCCCTTCCCAGGGAGATCCATGCATCCCTCTTATGGTCCTCCTTGCTACTTATCTTCTCTGGAGCTGTGGATTGTGACCTGTTTATCCTTTGCTTTGCATCTAATATCTACTTATGAGTAAGTACATACTGTGTTTGCCTTTCTGGGTCTAGGTTACCTCTCTCAGGATGACTTTTTCTAGTTCCATCAATTTTCCTCCAAATTTCATGATTTCATTGCATTTTTCTGCTGAGTAATATTCCATTGTGTAGATGTACCACATTTTCTTTATACATTTTTCAGTTGAGGAGCAAATTATTTCCAGCTTTTGGTTATTACAAACAATGCTGCTATGAACATTCAGAAAGGTACATGCCCAAGGATTATGGTATCGCTGGGTCTTGAGCTAGATTATTTTCTGGGAAACCAAAACTGATTTCCAAAGTGGCTGTACAAGTTTGCACTCTCACCAGCAGTGGAAGAGTGTTCCCCACATCCTCTCCAACACAGACTATCATTAACATTTTTGAGCTTAGCCATTCTGACAGGTGTAAGATGGTATCTCAGAGTCATTTTGATTTGCATTTCCCTGTTAGCTAAGGATGTTAATTCTTTAAGTATATCTTTGACATTCAAGATTTTTTCTGTTGAGAATTCTCTGTTTAAGTCTGTACCCCATTTTTAATGAGATCATTTGGTATTTTGATGTCTAGTTTCTTGAGTTCTTTATATATTTATCAGTCCTCTGTCAGATGTGAAGTTGAGAAGATATTTTCCCATTCTGTAGGTTGCTTATTTTGTCTTATTGATAGTATCCTTTGCTTTACAAAAGTTTTTCCAGATTCAGGAGGCCTCATTTATTAATTGTCAAACTCAGGGTTTATGCTACTAATGTTATATTTAGGAAATTGTCTCCTGAAGGCATAGGATCTTAATGTATTTTTTCCTAAGGTCAGTTATTCCATGGGGAGACATCCAGAGGTCTTGTGCTAGATTTCTGTTTCTTACCCATGTTCTGTGCTGCTGACTTAACTATGTCTCTCATCTACCTTCTTCAAGGCAGTCCTTCACAGTGCCCTCCCAGCCTCACTCCAGATTTCAAATATTGAGAATCCTACATGTTAAGGTTCTCTCCTACTAAGATTGTTTCTCCAGAAGCCATATTCATGAGCTCCCTCTACATAACTCTCTCCATGGTCTCTGCAGTCCTTCCCTTCCCTAGTATGGTGTTCTGTCAGTTATTATTAACTTAGTCATAACTGCCATTAAAATGGTACATTGAGCTGAGGTACCTATGTTATTCTTATGGGAAATTTTAAAATAAGGCTACTAATGGAATCCAAAGAAAATGGCATCAATAAAAGAGAAGTGATAAGGTTTATAACAACATGAGCTTGATGTGACAGAAGTGCTTAGTCAATGTAGCGTGCAGCTTTTGGCAAATGCTTCCTTTGTGCCTAGTATTGGGCTAAGTGTTCCATGTACATAATTCTGTTCAGCTCTCATGGGAGACCTGGAAGGAATTTGTTCCAGAGCACATTACAACAGCAGATCTCCAAGACCCTTTGCACATGAACTTAACCTTCAACTGCAGTTCCTTCAAATGACTACATATCCCCAGACACAACTCTATAGAGGTCATGGAACTTAGAAGTCTGAGTACAAAAGAATTTTAGTTCATATCTATATCGAATCAAACTGATTATGTTTCTATAGCATGAATAGATGTGACAACAATGGCAACTCACTCTCCAAGTCTCTTACATAATCAGTAGAAATGAATCGAAGCCATTTTGTGGGTTATGATCTGGACTTTTTAAAATCCTTTTCAATGGTGTAATTCAGTAACTATATGTCTAGACACTTTGTGTTAGACTCTTTCTCCAAACATGGTTATTAAACTCAGACACACTAGAACCTAGTGACTAGGTGGACCTGAAGCTTGGCAGATACGGATTTGAATGTACTTCTCCCTGCTGTCATGACCCTGTGACTTTGGGCAACTGAATTTCTTCATGCCTTGGTTTTAACACTAGTAAAATGGTCTTAGACATAGGTACCCGGAGAAGAGATTGTGAATATTCAGGGACATGGCATGTGGCATGTAATACACACTCAATTATTTCCATTCCCTATTTTTACACCCCCCAGTAGGTATCAAACTAAACACCAATACCAAGTTTTAACGTGGCCATGACAAGGTGCTAAGTGGCTGGCTTACTTGTCAGGGACTGGAAGGGCTTTGTTGATTATTAACACGTGCTCCAGTGGCCAGCTAACCACTAATCACAGTACTTTTGATTATAGGGGAAGTTTTACTTTTGCATAATCCCCTGGACACTGGGCAGTGGATGTGGACAGCCTGTGTGCTTAAAGAAAAAATAACTCTCCCTGAACAGTAGTCTGATCTGCCACAGCAATTCATTTGACCTGGGAGGTCATGATCCTGTGATCTTCTGCCTCTCTTGAATTGGCTGTTCCAGGCTCACTTGGGTAAGACGCAGCTCTGAGCAGCTTGCACAGTGAATGAAGATGGATGTCAAAATATTAATCTGGAGCCATTCTTGCTGGTGTAAGCTGAATGGAAACTCCTTTCAGCTTATAGCATTGATTGGATTGTGAGTTTCCTTATTTTTTAGCCTGGATGTGGAAGATTATGCCCTTCTGCAACTGAAGGAGCTTGGGAGGGAATGCAGATGACTGAGAGCAGTGGATTTTCCTGGTGATCCACTGACTGATTTTACTGAGATTAATGAACCAAGAGCTAGACAGAGCCTTCCTTTTCAAACTGGAAGGACTGAGCTGTCTGAGAAGGCAGGCTTTGAAGTTAGAACCCAGTGTACTCAACTCTGCCTATCATGAATATTGAGATGTCAGGCAAATTACTCCATCTCTCTGCCTCTTGGTGTTCATGTCTGTAAAAGAGAAAAACAAGCAGACAGACAACAGTTTACAGACATGTGCCTGGAGCCCCATGGTTGTCTCTTTAACTGTTTCAAGTCCCCTTAGATTCTCTTTTTTTCGACTTCCCCACATGGTTCTTCATTCAAGGTACATAGAGTTGATAAACCTGTTGGCTATTAGTATCTTGCCATTTTTAGCCTAAAATGAAACCATGCCACCTGCTTTGCTTTACTCCATGAAGAGTCAGGCCATCTTTATGCCACCCACGGTTGCATAGCCAGGTAGAACCCTCTGGGTGTGCTGTATAGATGCCATTCATTTACCTCTTAACCACTGTAGATTTTCCCCCCGGTAATGGCAACTCCAGAGGCTCTGATCTGCCTTTTCCAACCGTAATAGCCCTCACTCCACAGATTAGGAAGACTGTGTTTTTCTGTCAACTTCTATCTTTCTCAATTGTACATTCTGGGACTGGGTAAATAACCATGAGATGAGTTTGGGGACCCACACTGGACTATCTGTAAATCAAACTTTGGTTAAAACTGCATTGATCACCTAACCTCCATAAGCCTGTGAGTTAACTGGAGGAGTGCAATATTTTTTGACTCCCCAGACCAAAGTCAATTCCCAGCTGGAGTCTAGCAGCCTGGAAAAGTCTGATTACTTTGTTTCCCCTAGTGTACAGCTACCCTAAGTTGAATGCCATAGATCTCTTTGGCGAAGGATGGGAAAAGACAGAGTAAGTTTCCAGTATTGTGGCCAAGTCCCTCCTCCAGGGGGCCTGGCCTGCCCTTCATTCATGGGGTTTGGGGTCTGTAAACAGGCTCAAGTCTGGAAATTGGTTGAGCAGCCATACTTTCCTGTAGCTATGGCTCACAGCAACTTTTCATTCTTTTCTTCTCCAATTTTTCTACTTGCCCAGTTCTTAACAAGGACTTAGTAGGTTTCCTATACATTTCACTGATGGGAACACCATGATTGATTACTCAGTACTGAAGCTCTACTAGGCCAATAAGACCTTAAGGAAAGACACTGGGACTATGGTGTCTATTACATAAGCATGTTTACCTTGACTTTGACTGTTGGGTGCTAGCGCTTGGTCTTTACTACTCTGAGAGCTGTTTTGAATCATTTTGTTTGGCTATCTAGTTGAGCAGCCCTGACTTCCACTCTAGTTCTTTAAAAAAATATTTTAACACATTTTAATTATATATTTACCCCTTCCACCAATTCTTCCCAGATCAATCCCCTTCCCTGTTTACCCAAGTTTTTGTCCTCTAATTTTTTTTTACCCATCAAGAACTATTTGTGCTGCCCAAATATTCTGGGATATGTGGTCTTAAGCTGAAGTTTACTGAGTAAAGGCTACACTGTTAGAAAAAACTGCCCCCTCTCTTCTAGACAATTGCCAATGACTCCATGGGTAGGCTAGGATTCCACGCACAACTGCTGTTTCCAGGATGGGGCGTGGTCTGGCCTGGGATTACACGGGTCTTGTGTATAATGGTTGGCACAATAATTATGAGTTATATGGGCATCTATCCTGCTGGGTCTAAAGGACATTGTTTCCTTGTAGTCACCCACCACCTCTGGCTCTTATACCTTTCCTGCTTCCTCTTTCACAACAATGCCCAAGACTCCGGAAGAGGGAGTACAGTATATACAGTTCCACATAGTATTAATGGAGGAATTGGAATTGCTTGATTCCAGAAGTTCAAGATCAGCTTGCACCAAACAGCAAGACACCATCACAGAATAAACAAGTAAGGCATATGGATTTTTTTTTATGTGTATACATGTCTTTGGCTCCTTAATTCTTTAGACATTAGGAAAGGTTTTTTTTTTTCTCTCACACGATCTAGATGTACTTCTCCTTCCATCCTGTTTCTGTTTTTGAGCACAGATTGCCAGGGAAAGCAGAATAGATGTGTTCTACCCAAGTGGAGGGTGCAACAGGGTCAGAGACACAGGCGTGAGCAGTGATTCCAGGAAGCAAGGCAAGGGCATCAGAGATCCACGCTGCAGAAGACAGTACCAGGTACTGGGAAAGGGCACCGTGGAGAAGCCAAAGGAGTACAGGTTTAGGAAGCTGGGAGAACACAGAGCAGTTAAGCTGAGGGAGGAGTAAGCATTGTTTCTGGGTGGTACCTGCAGAAAGTAGGGCATGAGTTGGTGGCAGGGCAGTGGGAAGGGGGAACATGGAAAGATAAGTATGGTCAGGAGTAACCATGGTAAGTGTTTCTCCACCCAGGAGCAGATGTGTGGCTATTATGTTAGTCAGAGCCTACATTTCCAGCCTGTGTTCCTTAGAGTTCTTTCTTTTCCAATCTGCAGCCATTCTCTTCCCATTGCTTTCTGTCCCCTCATCTGTTGGCATTATTCTTTCTGGTCATGGTAGTTGGATTCTTCAACCCAGCTCTCCTGCCCTGAATTATCTTTACTGTCTGTTCATTTCTCCCAGTCCATCCCATCCTTCCCTCAGTCCTCCTCTCTTTGATGGGCCATCTTCGGTCCCTGGTGGATATGTGTGTTTCTTTCTTTCTATCTGTCATCTTGTTTCTGACAGGCCTTCAGAGAGCTCTGCGCTTCTGCAGAGTGTCTAGCTAGTGCCCGTGAAGCCAGCCCCCACTCAGAACATGGTGGTTTAAAACTTTGCAAGGTCTCTTTGTGTCTGTTCTGTTAGTTGCTTGTCGTGGATCTCATGCAATAGTGGGCCTGAAGCTATTATTCCCATTTGCTAGGTAAGTAAACTTTAGGGAAGCTGGAAGGGTTGTGCTAGGGGTGGTAGCTCTAAAAGGGAGCGAGAGTCAGACTCTGGGCTAATGCCTTTAAGACCAATCCCCTTCCACATTCTCCTAAGATTAATCATTACTTTGTCTTAGTTTTCATCAACATCATTGGTAAACTGACGATAAAGACTCTGCTGAGCTCTGACATAAAAAAGACATGAAAGCATCACTCTTAGGATTGCACTAAGCTCTTCTACTGCTTACCTGTGCCACCTTGCCTCACAAGAAACTGCCAAAGTGCATTCTACCTCTGTAGCTTATGTTCCATTTTCTAGAATCACATGAAGATGGAGTTATTGCATAGCCACACCTTTTTTGGAATCTTTTGCTTTGCATGAATAATTTGAGCTCCATCTGGGCTGTTTGTTCTGTTTTCTGCTACATTCTGTCAACTGATGACCATGGGGCTCCTTAGTTACCCACTGGTAACCATTCAGAGGCTTTCAAGCTCGGGTGACTACCAATAAAGCTGTGGTGAATACTCATATAGTCTTTTCTGGGCAAACATCCAGGGCAAGAATTAATCGACGACAGCACAGTATATATATTAATAGGTTTTAACTTTTTCTTCTTCCTTGAAAATTTCATATATGTATCCAATATATCCTGATCATCTCCATCTCCACTCCATTGTTCCTGCCTCCCAGAGCCCCCAGCACATTTTCTTCCTAACTTCGTGTCCTCTTTTTTAATTTTAAAATTATTTTTATGTTTCTATGTCCTAACTAGAGCTTCCTCTCCTTTCACTCTTCCCAGTTCCTCTCACCTCCCCCACCCCTGTTGCTCCATCCACTCTTGCTTCACTGTTTCTCTCCAGATACATGCGGGAATCCCATGGTTATCTGCCAGCCTTGGTCTTTCAAGCTGCAGTGATACCAAGCCCCCGCTCCTTCACCAAGGTTGGATGAGACAATTCAGCCAGAGGAATGAGTCCCCAAATCAAGCAACAAAGTCATAGACATCCCCTACTCTCACTGCTAGAAGTCCCACATGAAGACACAACTTTAATATATATGTAGAGGGCCTGGGTTGTTTTCATTCAGACTTCCTGGTTGTCAGTTCACTCTCTGGAGCTTCTATGAGCCCAGATTAGTTGGTTCTCTTAATTTTCTCGTGGAATCCTTTACACCACTGGGTCCTACAATCCTTCCTCCTACCTGTTCTGCAGGATTCCCAGAGCTCTGCCTACTGTTTGACTGAGAGTCTCTGTATATGTTTCCATCAGTTGCTGGGTGAAGCCTCTCTGATGACAGTTGGGTTAGGCACCAATCTATGAGTATAGAAAAATACCATTTCATTGACTTTTTTTTCTTCCTTTCCTTTTTCTTTTTCTTTCTTTTGCTTTTTATGTTTTGTTCTATCCTAGGTCTCTGGGGTTTCCCGTTTCTGGGTCCTGGCCCTCAGTGGGGAACTCCATCTCAGGGTACGGGTCCCCAACTGTGCCAGTCATCAGTTGGTCACTCCCACAATTTCTGTGTCATCTTTAACGAAGCATTTCTTGTAGTCAGGACAAATTGTAGATTGAAGAGTTTGTGACTGGGTTGGTGTCCAAGACCCACCCCTGGAAGTCTTGCCTCATTACAGGAGATGGCTGGTTCAGGATCTATATCCTCTATTCCTAGGAGTCTTAGGTAGGATCAACCCCATAGATTCCTGGAAATTTCCATTGCTCTAGGTTTCTAGCTCACCCCAGAGATACTCCCAAATTTTAGTTGTCTCTCCCAGTACTCTCTCCCTCCATCTTCCCCACCCAGATTCCTCATCTTCCCTTCCCTATTGCCCCTTCCAGGTCCCTCTCCTAACATGATGCTCCCCATGAGGGGAAGGTAGAACGGACATGTCTTCTTTTTATGATTTTAACAGCCAAATAAGTTAAATTAGTACTTTTCATATGCCTATGTCTGTGGGATCATCTACTAGTGCATGGCAACCCACCAGGAGTCACCTTCCTTCCCAAAGAGAGGGGACTCTTCCTGTTCTAGGAGCCATCAATTTCCAGTAGCTTCTCAGCAAGGAATGTGGCATTTTGAGCCCTTCATCCTGAGATGCTGGAGTGGTGACTGATGTCATTTGTGTCAATAAGTCATATTGCCATATTGCCATATTGAGTTCCTGGGCATAATGGTCCTGTCACAGTCAGAAAACATTATTAACTTTTAAAGTGGAATATTTAAAAGTCTTTTTAATTTTTAGTTCTGTACTGCCCCACCAGCAGGAAGTGACACTTCAGATTCCTCTAAGTCTCTGACAGTTCTTGATTTGGCCAGACTTTTCATTCCATACATTCTAAAGGGTGTGCCGTGTTGTTACACTGTGGCCTGACTACATTTTCTTGTAAGTCTCACAAATGAGTAATGGTATGGGCTTGGGTGTCCCTGCTTATTTGCAGAGTTTGCTCAACTGCGCTTTAGTAATAAACTTCTTCAACCGCCATAACACCCATTGTTAGAATTCTTTTTATCATAAATAATGCAATGGCTTTTTCCATGTAAGTGAAGTGGATGTGATGTAACTACACTATACACACTCATCAAGGGTGACTTTTAGCACATTGTAAAGTGGTCTACTCTTTATAAATCTGCCTCTTCTCCACTAAGCAAAGATCTTCTGAAAGTCTGAGTATTATTTATCTTAATATCTCCTATGTCTATTACAGCTATAGACCCAAAGTAGGAGCTTGGTTGGTGTTTTATGAGTTAAATCTATCTACTTTCTAACGCAGAAGTATTCTGTGGTAGATGTTGATAAAAGCACTTAGAGGATTGGATGAATGAGTTTTGTATCCTGTACCATGCAACCATGTGATTGATGTTTTTCTGTTTCTTAAACAGGCTGAATTGGCTGGCTACAATTAGGGACTGTCTGATGCTAATATTCTGTGATCAAAGGGTTACCATTGTTCTCAGACCTCACCAATCTGGGACAGCAAGTGAAGGTGATAAGGCTTTGACTGCTCACATTGTACTGGTTTTGAATCACACTCAAATGAACAGAGGGTATGATCCAGATGTTTGCTTTTCAACTCCAGAGATGCTCACTCTAGAGCCATCCTGCCCGTGTGAGAAAGGCGTTTTCACTAAAGGAGACAGAACCCAGCAGTTATCCCATCACCCCTTTGCTCCGTAGGGTTCGAGACAGATCGGATTTGTGTTTGTCCAGTACATTATTTCTCACAAGAAAATAACAGCCACCCAACCTGCTCAGGGCCTGTGTGTTGGGGCTCAGAGGAATGTTTCTCTGGGTTGAGGTTCATCAGGGAAGCTGGGTCAAGAAGTACAGCAGTGTCACCTGAAGTCACCAGTCTGTCCACTAATCCTATCTAGGAGCCAGGTTTTTTTTTTATTTTTTATTTTTTTTTTGTGGTAAAGGTTCTTCACAAGGGTGAACTCCTGCATGGCCTCAGCTAACCAGCCCTCCGGCTAGCTTCTTCTTATTTCAATTTTGAAAGGGGTTGTCCTATCTGCTTCCCCCAGAACGTCTTCATGGTCTCCTTTATAGACACGTGGGTGTATATGGATCTGTGGGCAAGGGTATTTACCACCCAATTCAATCTAGGACACGGCTTAAGCCTTAGGGTGGTAGCTTCCAAAAGAAGCGCCAGAGTCTATGCATCAGAATGCCACCCATGGGTTTTCCAGAGACAACATCTCTGGAGGAAGCACCAGGGATGCTGCATCAAACACATTGGGTTTCTTTATGCACAAGAAACATTAGAAATCCATTTCCTCAGGTTTGGAGAGATGGCTCAGCAGTTTAGAGTGCTTACAGTTTGTCCAGAGGACTCAAGTTTGTCCACTGTGGGCAGCTTATATCACCCTGGGTATCTGCTACCTTCTTCTGGCCTCCATGAGCACTTGCACAGTTGTGCACGCACACACACACACACACACACACACACACACACACGTACATGTACACACCCATCCTTAGGCTCTTCCATACTCATCTCACATGATTTCTACTCGCTGTTCTTTCCCCCCTACAGAGACCTAGTGGTACTTACGTTGTAGCACAGAGGACTGTTCCTTTTGCCACACTTAGTGAGTATTTTATTTACTGATGACCTGTGGGAGTTGGGTTTCTATGTTGAAAAGGTTTGTCTATTCCCCTGGCCTCATGAAGCTTACATTACAGTTGAGGAGACATAGATTAAAACAAGCAAATAAATAAATAGAAAAAAGTAGATGGTTGCAGAGTGATAGTACACACACACAAAAAAAAGGCAACTAAGAGAGATGTGCTAAGCACCTTGGGGAAAGCCGAAAGTTGAGTGTGTTGGGAGGAGAACTCTCTCTCAGGAGCATACCTGTGAACTGCCACCCTAGCACAGAGCTTTTCAGACAGAGAAAACAGCCAATGTCGATGTCCTGGGGATAGAAGAACTCTTTGTTCCAAAAATGGACCAAAGCTACAATTCCTGGGGTAGGATGGACAGAAACAAAGCAGGGAAATCACATGGAAGCTGAGACTCTGTGGGGGAACTGGGAAGATGAACAGGGTGAAGAGGTAGAGACACAGGGAGTGGCAAAAAGGAAGGAAAGGGGAAAGGAAGAGCCAGAATCTTAAAACGAAGGTAAGAAGGGCTATTAGGCATGATTTTCTAGAGAAATAAAACCATTGGATAAACACAAACCACACACACACACACACACACACACACATACACACACACATGCATGCTTTCATGTTTATGCATGGACAGTCTCATATCAACCGTCTATACACTGGGGAGTCTGAGAGCCTCATAGTTCAGCCTGTAAAAGGGGAGGCCCCAGCAGCCCCATTCTGGTGCTGAAGGCCTAGATGATTCCTAGGGAGTTAGTTGCAGGTACTCAGGCCACATCCCAGAGCTGAATATACTGAAATATGATGCCTGTGGAGGATGGCAGCAGCCACTGCCACAGAGGCTGCAGGTACCCGCCTTCTTTGTACTCCAGCCACTTGTAGGAAGATATGCCCACTCTGAGTGAGGGTCTTCCCCTCTCAGTTCATGTCCCTGGAAATGGTTGCCCAGACAGGCCCCCAGGTGTGTTTCCTGGGTGATTCCATTTCCTTTCAAGTTGACAATTGAGATTAAACTCCAAGATTCCAAGTGTCAGCTGGCTGACACCTCCTCCCTTCAAAGAAGATTGCAGAGGCAGGGGGTGCTGCAGACAATCTTCAAGAATTAGTGAATGATATTCAGAATAAGTGAATGAGCTCAAAGCAGAGAGAAGGCTGGGCCAAAGATTTTTCTCCACTCCGGGGATGGAGTATTTTAGAAGGTGAGAGGCGTACCTCCCAGGAAGACCACACACCCTATCCTGCAGATCAAGTCCCACACAGTCTCTGGAGTTGCCCTCAGAAGAACAGAGCCTGTCTGGGCAAGTGAGAACTTTTTGTCTCTTCTCTTCTGTCCTTCATCTTTCTGGGTTATTTGATGAGATTCCCAGTGAGAGGGGTTAACAGAAGTTTCCTCCCTCAGTTAAGGGGACTTCTGAGAAAACTTCTCTCTGTGTGTAGGGGATCAGAGATGACTGAGAAATGAGCTGAGGAGGGGAGAGAGGTTAGGGTGACCTCAGTCAGTTCTGAGACCTCTTCTGTAGCAGCGCATGTCAAGATGTCACATGTGGGGAGATCCCCTTCTGAGTCTCCGGAGGAGTTACAGAGGAGAGGATAGAGTCTTTTCTAGGGACTGTTGCATCAATATGACAAGCAGGGAGGAAAGGGATGTGCCCATGTGGGCTACATTTTTTTTCTTTTTTGAATCAGAAATGAACCCTTATCATGGGAGGTAGGGAAATCAAGGGAGTTGAAGGTTGAACCTCATGCCAACAACCGCTTCGCTTAGTCATAGAGATGGAAAAAAGGCAAGGGCCTGGGAACAGGGCTGGGAGATCAAAATAAATGTGGAAAGTTATTGACTGCATGACCTTAAACTCTTTGTAAATTTTAATCTTGTTCGAAGACTCCTATTAAATATCGAAGGTCTCTCGCAGTTTTGGAGTTGTCTGATATTCTGAACAATGTCCTTGCAGCAATCATGCCATTTAATGCCAAAGCTGGACTAAAAGCAATGCTCAGGCTTTCACTTTTTTCTCTTGTCTCTGAAATATTGCAATAACCACCTTTAATCTTTTGAAAAGTCAGATCTTTTCAATAAGGAACAATAAGGAAAAAAATTACTTTCTCTGTTGGGGCCGTGAGGTAAATTATACCCTATGGTAACCATTGTATAATTTCTTCATTGTGGGCAAATGATCCTCACTCCGAGGCTTGCTTGTTAGTGGTGAGACTCTGCCTGTGTCCTTTGCTCCAGCTCTGAGGAGACTGTCCTTATTGGTGGTGAACTGGGAGGGTGTTCCCAAAGAAATGGAGCAGGGTGCTTACTTCAAACAGGGCGATGTCTTCTTTTAAAGCTACATATGATAGAATGATTTATGCAAAGATCATTGAACCGCCCCACTTCCATTCCCAGATGCATTGGTATCTCACAGGACCTTCTGTTATAGAGCATCACAAACGATAGGAGCCTGATAAATCAGGATGGGCTTCCTGAACGGAATGTAGCAATGGCAGACCTAAATAGTCTCAGGAACCAGGAAGTAAGCCCAAGGTAATCAAGACCCATTTAGTTCCTTTTCCTCTCCTCTTCAAAACCCCTTTGGTATGCACAAAGGCAGGAATCTTTTGATTTCTTTTTTTTTTTAACTTCCTATAATACAAAAGTAGCAGTCCGGTACATAGAAACTGAGAAACTGACATTGGTTTCAATGTGTGAAAAACAATAAAGTTGTGGGGAACCTTGGAAAACTGGCAAAGGCCTATTCCATGTAAAGGAAATCTCTATTCAGGTTCTGATGATGGTGGGCTAAAAATGATGTGAACCCAATATTGCCATAATTCCATTTCTTCAAAGAGAGGCCAGGAATATGAATTCCCTCCACTCCGTGAGTGTATGGGTATGTGTGTGTGCACACACATACAAGTGAATGCATATGTGTATTCATGTACATGGATGCACATGTTCATAGGTGCACGTGTGTGCAAGCATGTGTGTATTGATGCACATTTGTGTGAGGGAGCATGTGTACATGTAGATGTTGGAGGGTAACCTTCGGAATTGTTCCTTAGGGGTTAACCGCTTTGTTGCCATTGGTGTGGAGTTTGCCAAGTAGGTTAGGCTGCATGGTCATCACACCCCAGGGACCACCCATCTCTGCCTCTCCAGCACTGGGATTAAAAGCATACATCTACAATGCCTGTTTTTCTCATGTGGTTGCTGGGGTCCAACTCAGGTTATTGTGTTTGAGAAAAATTCACATTCCCCGTGAACCATCTTTCAAGACTGCAACTCATTTTAAAGAAATATGAAACATCTACTATTTTTAGATTCATTAATTAAAACATTTGAAAACTCCCTTTAGGTAACACTGTGTAGGTCAAATCAGAAACACTTGTGAGTCAAGGTAGCCTGGTCGTCTTCAAGTGTCACTTCCTGTTCAAGGGGAATTATTCATGGCCTTCTGCTTCTCTATCTCCAGCTACACACTTAGCCCAGTTTTCTTTTTCTTTAAGAAAAAAAAAACTAATTATGTTTATAATCTCAAAGACAAGTCCTTGCTGAATATTAGAATTTCTAAGAAAGGTCAAACTTGGTGTCTGATAAAATGCTGTCTCTATCACTCAATCTTGAAGCAACCTGACTTTATTCACAGCCAGGACTCCAGCTTAGCTTTGAAAAATACCTCTAGCTCTGAGAAGAGATATTTTATGTGACACAGTAGAAAAACTCAGATATTTTCCTGTTTAGATTTATGGCCATTTCTTGCTCTCTGAAGGGCTGCTGCAGGCTCCATCGGCACGAGGGCCAATTGTCTCTGACAGCAATGAATTCACTGGACGTACTCTTAAACCTTCCCAATTATAGGCTTTTTCCTAAGCCTCAGAGTCCATTAATCATGTAACTGAGAAAAGACTTATTATGACCTTCCTTTGTATCAATCTTGGATATCTCTTACGGACGGGAAAGCTGTCTGCAGCTGGAGCAGTGTTTTCCAGAATTAAGGTAAATTAGACAAGAGGGGAAAGTAAAAAGAACGTGTAGAGAGGGGATTAGAGCCTTCTGAGGACAGAACAGCCCATCCTCTCCTCCAGCTTAACTGAAGTGGGCTCCATTGTGGTAGGACTGGGGTGAGAAGGAACGCTGGAGAATTTGCTTGTCATTTTAACCTCAGCGGGGAAGGAGTGATTGGAGACAGGAGCCTGCTTTTGTTCATCTGGTTTGTCTTCACACGTTCCCAGAGTGAGCATCTCACTGAGAATGTGCAATTTGCACACGTATTTTCCTAAAACCATGAAGTGGTTGCCCGCCAAGTCCATCATCTGACAATGCTCATCTGAAGATACCTGGAAATGCTGGCTTCGTTTAGAGATAGTATTTTCACACCTCGTGTGTTAATGTCAGAGAGGCTTTTTCAAGGGTGATCATTAACTTTCCTATTTTTGTATTTGGATTCACCTTACACTGAATATCTCATTTCCTTATTAGAAGTGACTACAATATTCTGGTCACTGTCCACCACCCCAACATCACCATCCCCTTCACCATCACCCGTAAGGGAGGGCTTTCTCAGATCTCTTGTTTCTAGACTCTGGGTTTTTGCCATTTATTCTGCAGAAACAATCACACAGATTTCTGGGGTTGATCTAGCAGAACTCTAAAGAGTAGAAAGAGGGGTTGGAGAGCTCAGTCAGTACAGTGCTTTCTATAGAGGAAATCAGACCCAACATCCATCTGTGGAACCCATGTGAAAAGTAATGGGTTTGGTGACAAGTGATTGTAATTCCAGAGCTGGGAAAGATGGGGAAATCAGATCCCCAGAGTGACTTGCTTGCCAGTCTTGCCTACTTGGTGAGTTCTAGGTCAGTGAGAGATCCTATCTCGAAAATAAGTCAGTAAACTAATTAACTGATTAATTAAGAAAAAGGATAGCTCCTGAGGAGCAACACCTGATGCTGTATTTTGATGCATCCACATGGACTTGTACACATGAACACACACACATGTTCACATGCAGATAAATAAATAGAAGTAATTATGTCAAGATTTTTTTTCTTCCGATTTCTTGTGTCCCCTGTGAATATGGATATATTCTCCCCCTGAACATGAAGAGTGTGCTTTATGTTGTTATCAAACATCTCTTGCCCGGTGAGTACTGGGCTCAGTGCAGCTCTCCATCTGCTGAGGACTTGCCTCAGGTAGAAGTTAGCTCAAACAGGATTTAAAGTTCCTTCTTCCAGAAGATAGACTACACCTATCATCAACTCCTCCTCTTCTTTCTCCTTGCTCTTCCCCTTGCTTCTCCTTCTTTCATTCTTTCTCTTTCCTTTCCTTCTTTCTTTCTTCCCCCTCTTCCTTCTTTTCAACTTCAAGGTGTTTGGTCATATGGAAAAAAAGTACCGAAAAATTATGGAATGCTGAAGACTCTATTGTCTCCAGTTACTTAGAGGACTGTGAGACAGTCAAGGGTCAGTTAGACATCTTTTCTCCATGGCGCTGTACGTTGGGCTCAGTGGAAGAATATGACTAATACAAAACAGTGACAATAGACTTCTGATAGAAAAGACTGGCAAAAAGGGGAGGGATGTCATTAAAAGTGCACAGTAGAGTAATTCATAATTCTCTACTTTCTTAGAGCATTTAAAAGCACTTTGAAATACTTCATCTTACTTAACCTATTAGTTAAGAAAGCAGCTATTATCCTACCTTTATCATGAAACAGGGGTGTACATGGAGTAAAATACCTTTTCCGTCTACACAGTGAATCAGGCTGGTACAAAACCAAATATTTGTTCCTTCTTACACATTCCCCCATGGGTGTTCAGAGGAAGATGTAACTGGATTGGCACTGAAATGGTCCCTGGGGGACCTCATATTTTTCCCTGAAGGGGTGTGGTCCCTTGGCCTGTGACCACACCCTGCTGCCACCCCCAAGGGGGCCGGGTTACCAATTCTCAGGAGATGTATAAATATTGGGAACCCAGGCAGGGAGCT
>JAQHUG010000049.1:753701-768279 GCA_028555095.1 Dicrostonyx torquatus
GGCTTCTGCTCACTTCCTTTCTTCTCCTCCCAGAACTTCCGTTCTGTCTACTCCGCCCACCTAAGGGTTGGCCTAACTATAAGCCAGGCAGCCCTTTATTTAACCAATCAAAACACAGAAATACAGGGGGACCCTCCCACAGTGCTTAATGAATATTATTATACCAGTTGATTGATTTCCATTACAGGTTTGATCCTTGAAAGCAATGGTCATATCTCATGTTTATTATAGAGTCAATTTTCTTCTATCTTCTATCTGCAAATCCAGATAAACCAGAGCTATTTCCTAGGCTTTCTTAGTAATAGTAGAACATTAAGTCTTCTATATATGTATATCCAAACAATGGGCTTCAAAGGCCTGGGAATACAGTGCGAATACATTTCCATTGAGGTAGTGAGATGCTTGTCTAAAGATCAATGAGCACACTCTTCAGTCTCTGCTGATTCTTGATCCCGGAGAGATCCAGCTCAGACTGGACCCTGGGTGCCATGCTGCCTTCTGTGTTCAGGTGAGGATGGTTGATGGAGAAATGCTAAGTAGAGAAGGCAAAGTTGAGGCTGGCAGTGCTTAGGGCCAGGAGATGCTGGGTGCAGCTTGAGGAAGCAGAGCTAATACATGGTCTGAAGATTAGAATAAGGGCTGATTATGGCCAACTACCTGTCCTGTATGTTTTAATGTAAGTGTCTTCACTCTCATGAGTAACTTGCTGAGTTCCCAACTTGTGTTCTAGAGGTAAGAGCAGTGCAATGAGACAGCAAAGCCATCATATTTTTTCAAGTCATCATGTGTCACATCACTCCCAAATAGTTTATCACTTAAAGCAAGTCAGTATTTTGGAATTCTGTTTAAATACAATTATATTTACAGAGCTACTAAACAAATCATTACTATTTCTAGTATAGGGCTTCCAAGAACACTAGGAAACAAAGCACATTCCTTCTTGTGGTCAGAAACAGGGTGCAGTGGGGTGCTAGGGACATGGGGAGGGCTGAGTTGGTAGCATGAGTACACTTCATTGGCGGCTGCCTCTTTTCGGTTATGAGAACCTGTCACATCGCTTCTCACCTTGGCACTTGCCTTTGCCCCCCACCCCCTACAGATGAAGCTTACAGACACTCCAGCCTTGATGGCTTACCTCAAATGTCTCCTCCCCACAGGCTTCTTCTCTCTCTTCCCGACCCAGGGAAATCTTTCACATCCTCAACTCTTCTCCATAACACATTTGCAATAAGTGAAATTCTGTTCCGTTCCCCAGACTATAAGTTCCAGGTGAGGCGGTAGCAAGGTGGTCTTCTTCATTAGAGATGCTTGTGCTCACTACAATACAGGGGCATATTATGTGTCCCATATTAAATATTTATGGTAGGGATTGATAAAGTAGGTATTAAATGTCAAGGGAATGGAGAGATGGCTTAACCCTTAAGAGTGCTTGCTGCTCTTTCAGAGGACACAAGTTCGTTTCTGTGTCCCACATGGTGGCTTACCTTCATAACTCCAGTTCCAGGGGTTATGACACCCTCTTCTGGCCACTGCAGGGACTGCATACATGTGTTACTCATACATGCAAGCAAAATACTCATCACCTAAACTAAGCAAATAAATATTGTTATTTATGTAAAATATTTATATTATACATATATTTTAAAGTTGAGGGCCCAAAACACACCCCCCTCTCTTTCTCTCTCTCTCTTTGTCTCTCTGATTCACTTGCTGTGATATTAAATAGCTGTCTTTTTTCAGAGATATCGTTTATAACTACAATTATTATTTTTTGTATGACTATGTTTGGCTCTTCCCACAGCGAGATGTAGAAGCAGGGACTATTTATTTATTTGACTTTTTATAGATAGGAAAATTAAAGTTGAGAGGGGCTAAATGTTGGGGCCAATTTGAATCCCAATTTGGGATACCATCTTGATATATGTATGTTTACTTACATCACAAAGGTGTTGAGCTAAATGATTCCTGACCTCTCTTTAACTCACATTTTAAAAGAACAACCCAAAAAGGTGCACTAGGATCAGGGAGAGAGCAGGGCTGGAGGTAGGTATTAGAAAGAGTTAAAATGTGACTACTAATGAGGCAGGTGTGCAGGCAGGAGAAGTAGGAAGGAGGATGGCAGAGAGGAGTAGTCCTGCTGACACGGTGATACATCTGATCTCCTGCCAATTTATCTAACAAGTTAAATGACTCCGGCTAGGGTTAACAGCTGCCATAGGACGGCCTTTACAAGATTTGACAAAGACCAGGCAGGAGTCATGAGTTTGCCCAAAACTAATGATACATTCCGAAAGTGGCATATCATTTAGTTTCTCTCGCTCCCCTACCCCCAAAGCATATTTTTTCCCTTCCTCTTCTCGTAGATTTTCTTGCTGTTGACAGCAAAGCAAATGAGCTATGTCCAGTGAAGAATGAAAGCACAACCCAGAACCTCACGTTGCTCACTGCCTCTGTTTAATCGTGCATGACTCCCTGAGTCACCGAAAAAGACATTGGGAGTGAAGTGAGAGGGATGTAGTCCATCTCTTGATGGACTCCAGGTGCCTGGAGAGGTTTGTTTTCAGGGGTGCAGTGGGAAGCAAGCAGCCACGATAACGAGAGGTACAGTGAACATGAGTCCCCAAGATGATGGACAAACTGGGGCTTCTTTGTATTTTTAGATGCTGTTCTACAGGCAGTAAGGAATGTGAACGCCTAGACTCAGCGGCTGATGTTCTGACTGGATTCCTTCTCAGCTCTGTCACTCAATCCTGTGACTTTGGCAACCTCACTCTCCTGGGATCACTCCATCCCTATCTATAAAGACAGGATAATGGAGCATCATGGGGGCATGGAGGCTTAATTATTGTTTGCAGAAGACTTGCATATTCTTGGATGAATGATGCAATCAAGGTGCTGTGCAAAATATTATCATTTTGCATGTCAGTTAGCAAGATGGCTTACACCTGCCATTGAGCAGGGGGTGAGCCTTAATCAAGGCAGAGCTGTAACTATAAGGGAGAGGAGGAGGCTGGAGGAAGCCCATTCCAGAGCAATAACAGTATCTCTATTTAATTGGCTGTACACCAAATCTTCTATTATTCTTGTAGCATTAGTTACCATGGACAATGAAAGATGACTCCAAATTTGTTGACTCTTTTTTCCATCAAAAGGTAAAGTCTGTTCCTATTACTTTGAACATGGACCTTAAATGAAAATGGCATAAGGCAAGCATAGTCTTTAAGACAACTTGCAGCTTTTTGTGATCTCTGGGAGTCCTGGACAACCGTGTAAAACATCCACATGCCTTATTCCAGTGTCCAGGTGTATGTCATTTATGGAGGGGGTATGTGGGACTAGGCATTTAAATGAAGCCCTCTTGGCTCTTCAGACCATAAAGTGACAGCATTGTTGGCACAGAGAGTTTGAGAACCACTTAGCCAATTTTTGCTTGAATCTCCGATTCACAAAACTGTGTGATAAGGATAGGTACAGCATGAACTAACAATTTTACCCTTTATATCTTATCTGCTGTATCCCTTATTTATGTTTTGCTTGAAAATTGGGTATACCTACTTTGAATTTGTACATAATGAATTTAATTCCTAGACGGAACAAATAAGGCAGACAGAACTTGGATTCAAACCCATGTCTTTATGAGGCTGGAGCTCAAGCAAAGGGGTTTCCATGACAACCACCCCTCAGCTCCCCATCTTCCCAGAAAAGCACACCCTGGTGCAGGAGGGATTCATGTCAAGACTTCGTTCTTTTGTTCTAAACACTGCTAGCACCCCATTCTTAAGCCAGTCCAGGAGGGTGTTTTCCCTTGATGTTCACAGAGAAGGATTTGCTCTCACAGCTTCAAGATGTGGTCATTGATTGAACAATTCTGTGTCAGCCTCTCTGCTTTGTCTCACTGTATCTTCTCTAGGGCTTATGAGAGAGATTCTATCATCTGTCTTCACTTTATAGCTCAAGCTCCAGATCACTTAGGTGTCTCATTACCGTGCTCCGAGTGGACACTAGTTGTTTGTTTGTTTGTTTTTCCTGGGAGATATTTAGGAGAGAGGTATACAGGATTTCTTACATCATCACCTGGGCTGGAACTCAATGTGTCTAAGCTAGCTTATAGCAAGGGACTGACTGGCACAAAATCTGTAAAGAGAGCTGCTAATGATGCCTAGGACAGCCATTTGCTTCTCCTGCAACCAAACTGGCCCTACTCTGAAGAAGAGCATTGCTGAAGGGTAAGGGACTCTGCTCCCCATCCCTAGTAGCTGTAGGTTTCAGGACATGAGGAGATGGCTGGTGCTTGCTGGCCCTTGCACACTGTGGACAAATGAATCTATTTGCTCTTAGGTGAGTTACGTTATTGTCAAGTGGTATTAGCACTAAAGGTGCATTCAGAGATTATTGACTCATTCCTTTATTTCAGGTAAATGATCTACTATCAATTCTCTAATAGATACGATAAACCATATAAATTGCCACCCTCTCTTATTAGGCTTCAACACCATGGTTTCCATTCTTTTCTTCCATGACCCAAACTTGGCCTTTGCTACAGCCTTTGCCCCTGCTGTTCTGTACCTAGAAAAGCACTCTTCCTTCGGATCCCCAAACTATTATTATAATTATTTAATTTTAAAATATTAAATATTAAATTATTAGTATATTTATGGTCTTGAAAGTCCCTTGTAGAGAGAGCACTTACTATATGCTGGGTCTACTCTAAGCTCTGTACACACATTGACTCCTCAAACAATTCTGTGATAAAAATTGAGGCAAATAGAGGAAAAGTCGCAATGAAGTCCCAGATCATGGATAGTGGATTTAGATAGACCCTGTGCTCTTAGATACCACGCTGTTTTTCTTCCAGGCCACCGTTTCCTATTGGACACAGATGTACGACTTTAAGGACTCACCATATTTGCATCTCTGCTGTTGATCATCACCTATCGCTTTTTGACTAGGCTGTGTGCTCTCTAAGTACAGGTAACTGAATGGCTTCTTTTTCAGCTACATGTTTTAGTGCACTTGCTAATTATGCAGAGACTTTCCAAATTAAGTGACACCTTTGAGTGAAAGTACTGGGCACAGCAAGTTCCCCTAGTTGAGCCTCATCCTTGGCTTATTTCCTGTTTCCCTTCATCATTTGTCACTTTTTTCTTTCTGAAGGAGTAGTGAATACATCTGAGCAGGGAAGAGTTCAATTCTCTATGAAAAATAGATCTGGCTTTTAGTCTTGTTAGTCTCTACTAGCATCTCCTGGCGATGAGACCATCGGCAGGCCATTTAAGCATTCAGATTCAGCATTTCTTTCCTCAGTACATGGGACATGTCATATTCTTTTGACAGGACTGCTAAACTAGTAAGAATGGTAATGGCAGCATACATAGTAGATATAAATTGATCTCATGTGTGTGCCAGGCACTGTGTTAAAGCCATTTTGCTTAGCAGTCCTTGGAGCTCTGTGAGTTAGATGAGTCATCAACCCGCTTCTGCAGGTGAGAAAATAGGCACAGGGAAGTGGAGTATCTTGCCCAAGAAGTGTCATATTTCAAGCCCATGCAGAGTAATTCCCAAGCCTGAGCTGCTAAGCACTATGAATGTGTCTGTAAAGCACTATGAAAAATGCCAGTGATTATCATTGTTATAAAGTGCTGCATAATGTGGAATTGGTGATTGCTTCTTGGGGCTTAAATCTATATCCAAAAGAGACCCTGTCTCTAGCCCAGCCCCTGGTTGAAGTTTGCATCTTATAATAGATGTGCTTCGCCTAGCAGGGGGCTGACAAGATGATAGAATATTGCTCTCAAGCAGGCAGGGTGGGCAGAGACAAAGTAGAAGAAAAAAGATATCAGAAAAAAAAGTGAAGGTTAAACTATCTGAAGGTTTCAGAGAGCCAATGCCTTCTTTTTCTCACAAACATTATCTGGCATTTTAAAAAAGGTATATAATTGTGCAATTTCCATATAACAAACTGGCTTACAGATGGTACTGTATGTTTCATATCTTTTGAAAAAAGCTTAAGCAATATGTTGGCAGAAATTTGTTGTTGTTGAAATCGTTATTAAAATGTTTGTTTCCCATTGTGTACCAATGGGAGAAGTTAGAATCATTTTTTTTAACTTTTTTTTATTATTGTTAAAAGAAAAATTTACATTTACTCCCCTTGTTCCTGGCCCTCCCGCTCCCCCACTCCCCCACCACCCTCCTCCTGCTTCCTTAAGATGGGGCAGGATACCCTGCCCTATGGGAAGCCCAAGGCCCTCCCCCCTCCATCTCGGTCTAGGAAGATGTGCATCCATATAGAATAAGTTCCCAAAAAGCCAATGCATGCAGAAGAGCTAGGTCCCGGTGCCATTATCATTGGTTTCTCAGTCAGTCCCCACTGGCAGTCACATTCATAGGGTCCAGTTAGGTCATATGCTCATTCAGTCTTGGTCCAGCTGGATTCGAGAATCATTTTTACAGACCACAGTAATACATGTTTCTATTGGAGAGAACAGTGCCAATTATTTTAAGAGCACAGGATATTATTAAGTACTTTGCAGGACAGTAGTTTTGCATACATGTTTAATGCTTCAGTGTTGGAGACGCATTGACATTTCATGTTGGAAGTATGTGTGCTACTGTGCTGTGACATGGCCACTTAGTTCCTGCAGTGAGTGAGGATGTTGGTGCAGGGCGAAGCACATCAGAGTTCAAGGACAGAATTCATGCAACTCTGGCCAAACTGAGTGAAGTGTTTCAGACCTCAACTTTTGTAAATTATGATCTATAAATATGGAACCGTGATGGAAAATAAAAGTGAATATTCGGATCATGTGTTATAGTGTAGATATGTTTTTGGAGGCCGTTTGTCACCATTATGGATGTACAAAGTGTTGAATCAGAAAGATTACAATGCACCTAAATTAGTATCTTTACTAATGTTGAAGAGAAGATGAGAGATTTAAATTTTTTTCTTTGACTACAATGTTTTCTCTTTCATCTTGCATTGTACTTTCAGACTTCTCTCGTATAGTTACTACTTTTCTAATTCATTGACAGAGAATAAAAGCAAAAGATTTGGATCTATAAATTGAATGTTATTATTAGCCAGCTGCCAAAAAGAATGTAGATCTTATCTTTCCAGAATCGCATATCAAGTTCTTTCTATTCATTCATTTATCCATCTGCTGATTTGTACTCTGCCAGTGTTCACTACTAACGTGATAATGATGGTTAAACAAGGCTTTATAAAGTCACACTAATCAAAACATTCTGGCACACAGCCAGGTACACAAAAGAATGGAGTAGAACAGAGGGCTCAGAAACAAGTCTACATTGAGAGAGTCAGCAAATTGTCAAGAAGGGGGTCCAGAATACTCTGCAAAGAGAGGATAGTCTCCTGAAAAATGTTGAGGAAGCTGGGTGTGCAAAAACAAAAAAAAAAAGAAAAGGAAAGAAATTGGATTCTCATTTTACACTACACAAAAGTCACCTCAGAATGGATGAAGGCTTCAATTTAGGACCTAAAGCTGCACAATTCCTAGAAGAAACTGTGGAATGAAATCTTTATGACTTTGCTCTTGGCAATGACTTCTTGAATATGACATCAAAGGCATAGGTAACAATAATTTGATGAAGCCAAACAAAACTAAAACTAAAAATCTGTATAGCCAAAAAACAATCATGTAGAAAGGCAACCTATGAAATGAAAGAACAGCCCAGTTCCTGGTGTTACACATGGCCTCTGTTTAATTATGCGTGACTCTGGGTCATTGCAGAAGACGTTGGGTGTGAAGTCCAGGATGTGCGAAACCATTCATTCATGCAATGGTTTCCATATGGCCTCTGCAGAGGATAATTTTCAGAGGTGCTGTGATTAGTAAGGACAGTCAGGATACTGAGTGACATGGGGAGCATGAATCCTCAGGACAACCGGTGAGTGGAGCTTCCTTGGATCTGTAGGTATGGGGCTACAGACATCAAGGAATGCCAATGCCAAGGAATGGGTGAAAATAGTTCTATTTCAAATTGTGTATCTAGTAATTCATTTCTTTCTAAAAATCTAAGACAAGCATGCATCTCAATATTAAAGCATAGCTGCTCAATTTGAAGATGGACTAAGAATTTGAATTGATATACAAAAGAACACAAAAAATATAGAAAAGGTGTGTGAAAATAATTTGTCACTAAGAGTCAAGTGTATGCAAATGAGGAACATAATAAAAATTCCCTCTTATATCTGTGAATGTAGCTTCTACTATCTATCTGTCTGTCTGCCCGTCTGTCTATCTATCATCTTCTGTCTCTATCATCTGTCTATCACCTTCAAAGATGTAAGCACACCAGTGTCTATTGTGGTATTATTCATAATAGTCAGGATGTACAAACATAGTAAATTTACCCGAAAATGAATAGTTTTTTTAAAAAAGTAATATGTACATTCCATGAGATGGATTTCACTTCATTTTAATACATTACAGAAATTTTCAGTATGAAATTGTATTGGATGAACCTTGGTGACATTGTGTTGAGCAACATCAGCCAGTCACAGGAAGACAAATTTTACAGACATGAAGAGAAGTTGGTAGACACAAAGAATAGCATGGTGGTTGCTAGCGGCAGGAGAGAAGGCAGAATAGATAATTATTTAAAAATAAACATAGTGTTATAGGCAAGAAAAGTGAATATGCCCTTTAGATTTGCTCTAAACACCAAATATAACCACCAATAATGTGGTGCATTCTTAAAATCATGATGGTATATTTGATGTTAGATCATTACTAAACTACAAGGAAAAGTAGAGAGTTGGTATGTTCTGAACAAGTTGACTAATGTAGGTGTCATTTGGTAATGAAACCAGAGTATTATTACCCAACGTTGGCTGGCATATACTTTGTGAAGGGAGAGAGGACCAGCATCACTGTGACAAGAACATTGCCATCAACGGGCCTGTTGGGAGGATGGGAATCAACCAGTAAGTAACAGTTGAAATGGGAAATTCTTCAAGAATTGGGAGCTATTTTTATTGATATTTATATTGGCATTGATTTTTGTACATGGATACAAAGTTATATCGAATATTGTATGCAGGAATATGCTTCTACCTCTGTTTAAAACATTCTTGATGTGTTGTTATACATATATATTGATATATATTTACCATTTTACAGTGTACATTTCTACCACTGATTAAGATACTTATATATTGTTTATGTATTGATACCATATTGCAATGTATACTTGTTAATTGTTAATTGTTAATTGTTAAAAATATCAATGATTACCACCATAAAAATAGAAGTGCTGATCTTATTCAATGTTTTATGTGTGTGCATATGTGTGTGTGTGTGCGTGTGTGTGTGTATTCAATGCTATATATATGTGTGTGTGTGTATATTGACTGCTGATACTGGAACTCTCTAATAATAAAACAAAAGCTGAATCAATAACTCAATACGAGTTGTAAGTTTCTCTGTCGGGCAGACACTTGGCCAAGCATTTTCTATTGGTCATCTCAGTTAACCCTTAGAGCCTGTCCACAGTTGTTTGCATGAGGGTTGCCCAAGGCTGCTAGATGTCTCGTTCCTTATCCCCCACCCCAAAAACTGCTGTAGAGCCTCTCAGATCCCCTAGGACTAGGAACTAAAAGAGAATATCTCCTTAATCTAATTCCAACTCGCTAACCAATTTGACCCTCACAGCAATGAGAATGAACATATGGCAAGCATTCATTTCTCCTTTGTGTAGTGGAGAAAAATGAATTTAACTGAGCGGAATGACTTGCTGGTATCCCAGAGGTGAGAAAGTGACACTGCCAGAAAGAGCCCAACTCTTTCGGCTCTGAGCCCGAGGGAAATTTATCCGTTAAAGAGAGATGGTTTTGTACTTGCACACATGGACTAGGGCTAGGGCTAGAGAAGATGCAGAGACTATTCCCAGCCTTCTGCTCTGTCTAGAGTTCAGGCTGAGGAGGATCCATGACTGTTTAACTCCTCTCAATATAGGCCAGAAAAAGAAAAAGCTTACATATGTGTATAAATATGTGAGAATATTGTTTCTATTGAATGGTCTTTCATTGCTACATGATTGGAAGTTGGAATTATTTCCGTCAATCCAGGCTCATTTCTGGTAATTCATACCCCTATGAATTATATACCCAAATGTCATATTTTCTATCAGCCACCTGAGAGCAAGCGTCACACATAGAATAACTTGCTCTCTGTGTCTGTTGTGTGTATCTGGAGAGGAGGGAGCCTTACAGGGGAGCTCTTAAATTCCAGAACAAGACTATAATTAGCTGTAATAGGACCCAGAGTAACTTCACAGCCATAATTCTCAGCAGGAAAACAATTATATTGCAGCCATATAGCTAGACAGACATGCTGTAAATACAAAATATTCTCTGGTAATATATGCTCTGTATTTCTAAATACATGGAAAATTAAGTCAGACACTTCTTAGCTAATTGTAATTCGGTGCAACGTCACACCCTTTCTTTTCCTCAACGTTTCCCTTCCCGGCTCAGTCATAGATCCTTTTTCCTACCATAGATGGTTAAAGGGAAGCATGGCTCACTTAAAAACTGCAGGAAAGGGACTATAATGACTTTAAAACCTGACACGTTTTGGGAAAGTTATCTGACTTGACCAGAGGCCTGGATTAGAATCTAGGAGCCTGGGTCCTTTTCCTGGTCCTGTACCTATTTTATCCTGAAGCCACCAAATGGCAGCTTAGACACACTCTCTGATAAGAAGACGACAGACATCTTCAGTATAACCCGTGTGTATTTATTTTGTTAAGGAATGAGCCGGTGTTTAAAAGATCAATGGATTTTCACAAAAATATCAAGACTTCTAGCTTCTAATATATATATATATATATATATATATATATCAGTAGGGCTACCTAACACCTAGGCTTGGCAGATGCTGGCAGCTGGAGAGCAAGACGTATTGAAAATCCACTGCAGCTTGCCACAGAACTTTCTGTTTATTTAGGTTGTCTGGTTTGTGATTGGCTTCCTTGCCTATAAATCAAAGACTTTGGGATGAATGTTGCAATTTAGATTTCTTAAGTGTCCAGTAATTTTTCCAGATCTAAGCTTCCATAGCAATACAGACTACAGTCTGATTTAGAATTGACTAAAAGACATGAAGATTATAATAAAAAACGAATTATACATTTTTTTTCAGCTTGTGTTCTTATACTACTTGTAGTTGATTTTTATCCCCCCCCCCCAAGGAGAGAACTAATAATAAATCACAAATACCTGCAAAAGCTGCAGTGGCCTCTGCATGAGAGTTTCCACCTCACAGAATGGGTACTCCTTTACCCACGAGTCTGTTTAAGCACTCTGAAATCCCTGGCTTTACTGGGGGTTAAGCCAGAACCTTGACATCATTTAAAAATTTTTTTTCCCTATGACCTCTCTGACTACTATGTAATTCCAGAATCACACCTATCCTAGCATTTTTTCCCCAGATTCCGCTTCCCAGAGCCTATATAGCAAAGAGCTCCATAGATACAGGGAGGGAGAGAACAGGCTCCTGAGTTCGTGTGCATCAGGCTCCATCCTCTGTACAAAATTCTCAGCACCTTTGGCTTCATCCACAGCTCTGTGTTCAGAAAATAGCCCAGAAGGAAATAGAAATGGAACTTTTCTTAGAATAAAAGTTGTTTTCAGGTCTTGAAAATCCCGCTTCTCATCCTGTGGTGACTAGCCTTCGGGATGAATGGAGCTACGAACTTTTCCAAACCATAAATACTGCATGAAGATCTGTGGATAGGTTAACAAGATGAAATTATTAATGTATAGGGTTTGGAATTTTAAGTAGTTGTTCTTTAATTCCAGTGTTTGGAGAAAACCCATTACTTTCTAGTTAAAATGATTAAGATTCACATTTTGGGGGTGTTATTCTTTTTTTTTTTGATGATGGAGGAAGCGGACAGTATTATCTTGTTTCTCATCTTACTCATTTTTCTACCTTCTATAATATTTTTTTCAAGACAAAATGTTGCTATATAGCCCGGGCTGGCCTTGAATGTACTATGTATGCCTTGAAGTCAAAATCTTCTAACTTCAGCTCCTCGAGTACATTCATGACAGTCAGACAGTCATTTAAAGCTCTGTCGTGGGTATTTCCCCTTCAGCTTTCATGCCGTAGCTTAGACTCTTTGTGGCAGTATAGTAGAGGTAGAATTTGTGGCAAATGGCATATCCAGGGGAGCTACTTCCTTGTGATGGTGGAAGGAACCAGCACGAGTCGTGTTCAGACCTTCTGATGTTCAGTCATATAAAAGCACAGCCCACGACATCTAGAAAGCAAAGGTATTTCACCTCCTGGCACTGTGGTATTAGGCTTATAATTTTCATAACTATGAGAAATAAGCTTGGTTTTAATAAATTGCACAGTCTTAAAGGTTTTTTTTTCCACGACAATAGACTGAGACAAGCCCCCAGTAGACAGGGTATACTCCAGTACCACACTGAGTAACAGAACACCGTTACATTTTATCATCATCTAAAATCTTTATTGTGAACTTTTAAATATCTTCATTTAAAATATTTTTTAGTGTTTAATGTACGTAGCTATTAAATCTTAGTCAACCTTTACTTCTCAAGCATCTATTAAAATGAGTAACATGATTTTTATCTTTTAATTGTTTAATATAATTGGCTAAATTAATCAAAGTTCTGATGTTAGGTTAATTTTGAATTCCTGGCTTTTTAATTAAACTGGCTGCCTAGTTCATTTGCAATTAGGCTTTATTTCTAAAATAGCTATTTGAAGCTGGTAACATATATTTCTATAAGTATTCTCACTAAATCTCATCCCATTTGGTATATCATTCAGTTTTTAATATTTCCTATTTAATATTAATAATTTCCATTATGATTTCTTATTTCTTATATATCAGCTTTTCTAAAGTGCTTTTAATGTTTCAAATTGTATTGTTTTTCATTTCTGTTTCTTAGAGTATTTGGAATTTTAACTTACTTGAGTTAGAGTCAGAGCAAGATAATCTCTCTGAGGCTTGTTGAGGCTTGCTTTTTAATTATGTTGTTTCAATCTCCTATCTCATTTTTGTATGCTTAATCATCTAATTGTAGAGAAAATCTCTTATTCTAAGAGGTTTAACAACTTTTTTCTTGGTTCTGACCCCTTTTTGCTTAATATATTTTCAAGCAGTTAATTGCATTCATATTAGTTGATAATTGTTATGCCTATTTTATGATCTGAGCATCATTTATCAATAAATAGTACTTATTTCATTTTTGTTTTCAACAGATACTATATATATATATTCATGTATGTGCTATGTGTTCATATATATGAATCATTGTAATTGGCCTACACACACACACACACACACACACAATGTAGCATTCAGATCAAGGCATACATATCTACTTCTCATAAGTTTATTGCTGCTTCATTAGAAAACCTTAAAAACTTCTTTTAGGTTAGTAGTGACTTTATTGGTATTTAGACTGGGGCAAAAATTTAATTTACTATTAATGTATCTTAATTTATTTTCTAAATATACTTCTTACTCTTTTACTTTTTATTCTTAAATATTTTTATTATTAGGTGTAATCCACATTACAAGAAGCATGATTCTACATCTGGTATAAACTTTCAGAATGTTCCAAACTGGGGAAAGGGTACCTGATCCCACCATCAAGCATCAATAGGGATGACCTCAAGGAAGCCTTGTATCTGGGTTTGATTGGTTAAGCTTGGTCCCCAAATGGTTCTATTTGAGAAGCATCTTGATTGATTGATGAATAATGCACATTTGTAGGTGTCTCTGTGAGTGAATCTTCAGAGAGGACCAAGTAAGAGGAGTTTATCATCCATGAACGTGGGCAGTGCCACACTCAGACTTGTGGAAGCCCAGACTTGTGGAAGGCTACTAGGCTAATTTTAAAGGAGTTTAGCACTCATTAAGGGTTCAAGGTTGAAGGGAATAATATCTGACTCTTCCCTTTGTGTGAGGACATAGGGTGAGGTTCAGGCAGGGAAGCAAGTGCTAGTTCTCACTAGACACCAGTCCTGCTGTTTTCAACCTCCAGAGCTATACTACAGTCTATACTCCTCATAAATTACCAAGTCTCAGCTCTTCTCTCACAGCTGTACAAGCAGACTGAGATAAGATGTGTTTTCCATCCTCAGCATGTCATCTCCACAATGCTCCCTCAGGCGTGCCCTCTGAGAGCCATTAACTTCCAAAAATATTGTTGTGACAAGAACATGATTGCGGGCCCGCCACTTTGCTTCTGTGGTCTAAGACAGTAATAATGAGTCCTCTGTTGGTGGGCCAAAAGTTCTATCAGTTTCTCTTTAGCACTGAACTGAGGTCCTATGGAAAGGAAAGACAGGTCTACTGTGGCGGTAGACACGTAAAAGCTGTCTTTAAAGCATTCGCCATTACAAGATAGCGCAGAGTCCGTTTCAGTTTGGCGGTTAACGGCTCGTCAGCGCTCTTGTTTTTGCCCGATCTGCACAGCAACATCAATGCACCAATCCCCGTCTGCCTAGCGTACCACACCCAGGGCACGCCCACACCACCTGTATATAAGCCGGAGACCAACCGCATTCGG
>JAQHUG010000049.1:770994-793107 GCA_028555095.1 Dicrostonyx torquatus
CCCGTCTGCCTAGCGTACCACACCCAGGGCACGCCCACACCACCTGTATATAAGCCGGAGACCAACCGCATTCGGGGCCCCTCACATCCAGCTCTCCCTCAACCAAGCAGCGCTTCAATAAACCGTGATCGGAGAAGGATCCTGTGTCAGTGGCTTTCTTCCCGCTGGTCGGGGCTCGCCGCAGTCTACACCAGAAGAACCTTTCGGTTCAGCTCGAGATGGGTTCTTGCCCGGAATCCTGTATTCTATGTGGTCACCTTTCGGCCGAGGAATTGTTTGTCTCTTCAAGGATGGCACAAAAGGAAGTTGAGTGTGGTCTTCTGCTGAGTGACTGTGCATTTGGATTAGTGGTAGCTTTACAGGGTAGCTATCTTTATTGCTGGGCTCATGTTTAGCCTCTATCCAAGCCACCATAGCAACTCCATTTAGGGCTATACCATGCCAGGACTGGGTTGGCAGGTGGCAAAACCTGGGTGATGTAAACTTGTGAAGTCATAGTATTTAGTTCACAGTATGTCCTTGGCTAATGATGGTCTCATTTTGGCCACTGACATGTGAGTCAGAGATCTTTTCTATCTGGTCTTATTCTAACAGCTCATTTACCTATCTCTTGTTCAGACCTTTCTGTCCCCAACTTTCCAATCTTTACCTTTCCAAGGATGCTCTACTCTGAGGGTAGATGACAATATGAGACACTAAAAGCTCTGCTCAATTAGTTTATTGTCCACTTGAGACAAGATAGAATCATCTGGGAAGCGGGAACCTTAATTTAGAAAATGCCTCTATCAGATTGACCTATAGGCAAGTCTGTGAGGCATTTTCTTGATTGATGATTGATGTGAGGGTACTCAGCTTACTGTGGGCAGTGACACCCATAGGTTGCTGGTCCTGGATGTCATAAGAAACCACGATAAGCCAGTAAGCAGCACTCCTCCAAAGCTGCTCCTTCAGCTCTTGCCTCAATTTCCTGTTTTAAATTTCTGCCCTGATGTCTTTCATCGATGGAAATTAATTATTAAATATTATGGAAATGTAAGCCAAATAACCCTTTCCTCCCCAAGTTGGTTTTTGTCAGTGTTTTATCATAGGAACAGAGAAGATAACTAAACTAGTGGTCTCTAGATGTCCTATCATTAAATTTTCTGTCCATACTGTGTTTCAGTAGCACGACAGGAGCTTTCATGGGATTACGCAGTTCTTCGATGCAAATGGCATTGCCTTTCTCTACAGCTCTACTGTTGACATCGCAATTCCTCACTGGGGCTTTTCACAACTCTGTGCAGTGTCTCTGCAATCCAAATTTTTTTTTAAGAAAAAAACCTTAACACTGTTGGGAATTAAGTCCAGTGCATCAGGGCTGTTTTCACTGCATCTTGTAGCTACTGTTTATGAGCTGTGACCTTACAGAAAGAGCTTCCATGCCTCTTGATAAAGTATTTGAAGCATTGTGCAAATATTCCTCTTATGACTTTATTGTCTCTGAAGTCTCGCCCACCCTTCATCACCTTGCTTGTCTTCTTGGAACTGCATTATATACATTTCCCTTTTCCCAGTTCATACCTAGTAACGTTTTTCTGGTAGAGGAGCTATAGAAGAGTTCTCTTCATCGATCAGATATGCATCTTCTTCTTCCTGTAGTCCTTATTTGGCATGTGGGGAAATCTGGTGTACTTCTTAATTTCAGTGGATGTAAAGGTGTCATGGAGCAGAAAAGGCCAGTGGGGATATTTAATTTCTAAAGAACTGTGCTGCTGCCTTGCCATTGTGAAGTGCGGCAGGGCATGCTGGGAGTAAAAGTGCTGCAGCCCACAGAGACATTTGGCAATGGTTATTATATCTTTAGAAACACAATTTATGGGCAACCTACTCTAATGTTGTTTAGCCTACATAATAACAACACAACTCCCCACTAGTCTGGCAGCAGAAAGTATGGCTTGTGCCACTACTGTGGTGAGTCACACTCTCATTTCCAAATATAGGCCAGTCTAAAAATCCTTAGCCCCTTGATTAAAGGGAAGTGTGGGTCTTCTTGAATAAGGATCCTATAATAAGGCTTCTTTAAGAGACCTATGGCCAAACTACAGTTATTATATTGTGGATGGAAATAAATACAAATATGTATCAGGGACTAACATGCACTTTGAATTGGTATTAGTTACAAGTGACATCAAGCAGGGGGATAGTAGCAATCAAGAAGTTATATATGTAGTCTTATTTCAAATCCCCATCACAGTAGATAAAGTTCATGCCTAGGTTTGCTTCATGTTGTCTCCTTACTTCCTGAGTTGTATAATTTAAAATATATACTGGATAGAATATCCTCATGCCATTTTGGCATATTAAATGAGAGTCACTGGGGTAGGAGGGATTAAATAGAAGATCCTGAAAAGCTTCCTCTTCTTCCTTACCACCATCACCTACGAACTACTACATCTGAGAAAGATGATCACAGAGACTGGGTGCCTCTATTAGTCACTTGAAACGGTAAAGGCAAAGGATGTGACTCTCTATTTATGTCTCTGTTTTGCCCACTTGTTTTGTGTGGGTATATGTCAGACGTATCTTGGAGAAAACCTATGAACTGTCATACATTTAAATAGGTACTGATTCCAGTTGTGGTGGCTCTCCAAAACTCAGTGCTTCTACTGGAAGAACAAAATCAACAAGACCCTTAGAATTGTCTCTGCAGTTTTGATCTGGATAATTTTCTCGATGCCATTTTTTAAGAACCAGCAGAAGTGGTATGCTTTTTTTTTCTTATGAAGCCAGTTCTTTTATTAAAAACAGATTCTTTTCTCATATGATTCATCCTGATTACAGACTCCTCTTCCTCTACTCCTCCAAGTTCCTCTCCACATCCCCTCCATTCCCACCTGGATCTATTCCCTTTCTGTCTATCATCAGAAAAAAACAGGCTTCTAAAAGATAACAACCAAAATGTAACAAGATAAAATATAATAAGGTAAAATGAAAACACTACATCAAGTTGGACAAAGCAAACCAAGGAAAGGCAAACAGAAGGAAAAGAGCCCCAAAGAGAAATCAACATGCATGAGCACTCACTTACTCACCCACTCATAAGTCTCATAAAACACTAAACTGCAAATTATAATATATATGCAGAGAACCTGGTGCAGACCTGAGTCAGCCCTGTGCCTGCTGCTTCAGACTCTGTCAGTTCATATGATCTGCTCAGTTGATCTAGAGGGTCTTGTTCTCTTGGTGTCTTTCATCCCCTCTGACTCCTAAACGCTGGCTTCTCTTCCACAGGGTTCCCTGGGATCTGGGGGAGAGATTTGATGGAGTCATCCCATTTAGAGTTGTCTGTTCGAAGGTTTGCTCATCTCTGCATAATTTTTGAGTATAGGTCTCTGTGTTTGTTCCCATTGACTATAGGAGGAAGCTTCTCTGTTGCTGGTTGAATAAGGCACTGATTTCTAAGTAAAGTTGACCTTAAGTCAAATCAGACATTGTTTAATTATTCCCACTTCTAATTTTCTATATGTTCTTGATGGATATTTAATATGTTGTTGTACATCAGTCTTCAGATAGTCATGTGAGTCAACCTGCTCCCTATAACTGGGATCTGCCTAAGTAGTTGTAAGTCTTATTGGTTGACCATTATAGGTAGATAAGCATAAAACAGGCAGAGCCTGAGCATGTGCAGAAGTACAGTTAAGTAGGGACCATAGAATCATGGCGCCTCTGGTAATGACTCTAGATATGTTACCCCTTAAACTACTATCTATGTTGACAGTCTTGCAGTGAATGCTTCATGATCAAGTGACTGAGCAAGAAACATGCCTGAAAGCCTGGATCACAGGTTGGTCTCATGGTCTCATGCTTTTGCCCTTGCAAAGATGATAGTTATAATATTACAGATTCTCAGAAAGGTGATCCCAGGAACAGTATTTAAGGACTGTCTTCTTGTTAGTTGAAACCTGAAGTGATTTTCTACCATGTCTGCAATGAAAGATCGTATGGTTCAATACCAATTAATAGGCATCTGTGAAGTGTTTAGCAGGATTGCCAGATTTGAATACTGGTAAGAAAGTATTATGGTGGAAAAAGCATATAGATAACCTTGAAAATTTGATGCAGACTCTTAAAATATTTGTTCATCTTCTTTATGTTCCTCAAAGTGCATCTATAACAGAGAAGTTCTAATAATGAAACACGTATACAAGAAAGCATACTCTTGAATCTTAGAAACTGACAGGCCACTCTGAACAGTGAGGCTGATCAGTACCTTTCTCAGCCATCATCTACTGCAGCAGAAATACAGAGAATCACAGAGGGGTCAGATACAGAGACACACAGCCAGACATTATGGAGAGGGTGAGAGACCTTGGAATACTCAGCCCTAAATTGGAATTCTCCATCAGACCCCTCCATTCATGGCTTAGGGAACCCTGAGGAACAAGAGACTGAAAGAGTGTAAGAGCCAGAGGGTATGGAGAACACCAGGAGATGAAGGCCCTATGTATCAACTGGGCAAAGCTCATATGAACTCACAGAGACTAAAGCAACATGCACAGATCTGCACACATCCTCTGTGCATATATTATGGCCTCCAGTACAGTTTTTTTTGTGGAATTCTTGAATGTGTAAATGAAGAAGTCTCTAATAATTGAATCTTCTTTTTCCCTTCTGTTTGTTTTGCCCAATTCAATTGTATTGATTTATATCATATCATATTGTATCATACCATATTATTATGCTATTATTCTTTAAAGTCCTGTTTGTTTTCTAATGAAAGACAGAAATGGAATGGATCTTGATGGGAGAAGAGATGTGGAGGAATTGAGATGAGTAGAAGAAAGGGAAACTGTAATTAGGTTATATCATGTGAGGAAAAATCTATTTTCAATAAAAGAAAAATGAAGAAACATGTTTTTGAGATTTTAGTTGGAATGTGTCTCTCCATCTGTGCGGTTATTCAATGGGCCCATGAATACAGTGGCAGGCATGAAATCTGTCTGTGACCTTAGTGGCATAGATAGAGATACTCTTGGGAAAGCTTGCTTTCATAATGGAAAACATTAATGCCTAATTTGGCTGCAGTCATCATCAGTGTTGAGGCCTGATCGGGACCACTCTGTGGGTGTTTAGGTATGAAAGTAAGAGAAGTCACCCATTTGTGATTTGATTTCTTCTCACTTTGGCATTGTTAATGATCATCTGTTTTAGAGGCCCTGGTACCCCAAGGAAGAAAGAGTGCACTAGGGAATGCATCAGTAGTTTTATTGAACTGAAAGAGAAGCTACAATCTGTACTTGAGATTCCTTATACCACTGTGGCAACAGTAGAAAATGGGGTTACTCTATAGGTTGTAGCAGCTGAACCTATCATCAGGAAAAAATGGTGCATCTAGGTGGTGAGGTTGAAGAGTATGCCTGTGTGTCTTTGAAGGATGTCTCTTGTTGCGCCAAATTTCCCTAATAAAGGTAAGGTAAACATTTATGAACAAAGAAAGGCAAGTCCATAAAGAATTACAATGAGGATTTATTTACTCCCTCTGCCAGGTAAAAGTCAGTGGCTGAGAGGAAGGGAAATATTGAAAGCATAGTAGGAAGAGGTGATCACTGAAGTCAACTTCGTGCTTACTTACAGAAATGAGAACTATTTACATATTTTTCATTTATTCAAATATGCTAATGACGTTCTTCATATTTTCCCCTTTACTATTGTATACAGAAGTTTTTGATATTTGAGTTTAGGTAATGAAATATTTAGTGGAAGTCTGGATTTGAGGAAAAAATAAAATAGTCATGTAGTAGTTTGAATGAATATGGCCCCCATAGGCTCATATATTTGAATGCTTTGTCCTCATTTGGCAGAACTGTTTTGGAAGGATTAGGAGATGTGGCTTTGTTGGAGGAAGGATGTTACTGGGTGTAGTCTTTTAGGTTTCAAATGCCCATGCCAGGTGCAGTTCCTCTGTCTGCCTACTACTTGTTGATCTGATGTTTACTCTCAGAAGCAGCTGCAACATCATGCCTGCCTGACTGCCTGCTACCATGCTTCCCATCATGATGGTCATGGATTCACCCTCTGAAACTGTAAGAAAGCGCTCAATTAAATTCTTCCTTTTATAAGTTGCCTTGACCATGGCATCTCTTCACATCAGTAGAAAAGTAATGAAGACAGTCAAATGTAACACCATAGGACTTTGTGCCCTGTGATTTGGAAGGCAAACCCAGACCTCTTCACTTATACAAGAGATAGCTGTGTCTTGTAAGATGAACACACATTTCATAGCATGGATGTTTACATACACATGGAAAGATACATGTAGAAGTTCAGTTCTTAAAGAGGTAAATTCTGTCTGATTGATTATTGCCTTGCATATGATTCTAGAACTTGTACCATGTACAAGATATTAAACACTTTTTAGTAAATATTAAGTTAGCCTCTGTCAATATAGAGGCAGGAAGATGACTCTAGGAGAAAGAACGTATGTTACTGGTTTTGCTGAGTTTCCCTTGTTTCTAGTTGCTAGAAAGCTGAGCTGATGTTGGAACTCCTAGTAGAATTTATCCTCAGTGAGAAACTTCTAGGAAACTTCTGGTAAAATGCATGGAATACAGCTGTATTCTCAATGAGTTCAACATCAACACTCTATGGGTAGCTTCTCAGAAAATAATCTTGTTTATTACCACCTTTCCTTCTCTTACTTTACTTCCCACCTGTTACCTCTTTTCCTCTCCTCGTTCCTTCCTTTGTCCATATTCCCCTTCATTTTCATTTTTGTATCAATTGAAATATTGAATTTCTGGGCTGGAGAGATGTCTTGGCATTTAGAGGCATGTACTGTTCTTGCAGAGGACCAACCAGAGTTTGGTTCCCAACAGCCATATTAGGTAGGTCACAATTTGCTGTAACTCCATTTTAAAGGATCCAGTGCCTTCTTTTAGACTCCATGGTTGCCTTTATTCACAGGTGAATTCACACACATATACATAACTTAAAAATGGAAATAAGTCTTTTAAAATAATAAGTTTCACTGTAATGTTTGCATATATACATATATATATATATATATGTATATGATACTTCAATAATATTGGTCCAATAACGAATGCAATGTTTCATTTTTAATGCCACTAATCTCTTTAATGATTGTAAATGCTTTGTGCTGTGTATATCTACAATGGCATGCATATATATGTGTGTGTGTGTGTGTGTGTGTGTGTGTGTGTGTGTGTGTGTGTGTGTCTTTCCGGTGTCTTTACAGATCTGAATAGGTGCAATGAGAAGTAATTTTTACCACAGTCTCAAAACTACATGGTCTTAAAATTTCCCCTGCAACAAAAAAAATTAGTTCACTAGTTTTTATTTCACCTGCACTCAAAATTTCAGGAAAGAATGTAACCAGAGTCTTGGCCAGAGTGTAGAATGAGCCGTCTTTGCTGAATTCTCTTTGGAGTCTCTGTTGCTCTTACATTCCATGAGCTGGGCCTCCGTTAACCACATGTCTGTCAGCATTGAACATAGATCTTCACATTTGGGCAGCAAGCATCTTATCATCAGTTTTGATATGTTAAACTTGAGTTTGTCAAACACCTTAGAAAAATTATTTGTATACTCTCTTGGCATGTTTTATATCTCAAAGTCTGTGTTAAGTTTTCCTATGCCCATTCTGCCATGGAATGACATATGGTTTTTTAATTTTTTGTGTGTGTTTTTTCCCCCAATTGTGACAGCTTATATTTCAAGAAATTAATGTGGGATCTCTTCCAATTACTAAGTGGAACTATTACAAAGCCAGAGATTAGGAAATCGTCTGTTAGTTGGGTCCATACACCAAGCAGACATCCCATGAACCAGATCTGAACCAGTATTCCACTTATGATCTGAACTAGTTTACATTTCCAACCCTAAAGTGGGGCATCTGTTAACAATTCAGGTTCCTTGATAACAATTACTATGTTCAATAGTTCTAAAACAGGTGAATATTCCCATTTTCATATATTTTGAATGTTCTGGATATATGTCATTTTGGAGAAGGACTACATCTACTTATTGTCATGTTGCCTCATCCATCCTCCTAAAGATCTAGGTTGTTCAGCAATTGACACTTATGGAAGCTGGTTTGGGTTTTAACACCAGGCAAGAGATAGTTTGGCAATTATAAAAAATAAATCTCCTGAGTCTCTTTTACATTCATTTGATTGTGCAGTGGTAATCTTTCTTGATTATAGGCCAGAAAAAAACATTGTAGGCTTTATGGGAAATAAGGTCTCTGACAGAACTACTCAGCTCTTCCACTGTAACACAGCAACAACCATGAATAATATGAAAATGAATAAGCATGGTTTTGTGCCAATAAAACTTTATTTTTCACAGTTGCTGTTCCAAATACAAAAGAAAGTCTTGCTCTGTGAGCTTTACAAAAACAGACAGAGGGCTGGGTTTGACTTTGGAGCTAGAGCTTGCTTGTCCCCTAATTTAAGTAATGCATTTGTTCATTTCTTTCTATCTTGTTCTTTGGTAATGCTGTGTTTCTGAATAGCTTCTAACTGCCTCTGTAGGCCACCCAGCCCTGCTACTAGGACTGTAAGGGCAGTGATATAATTGTGCTTTAATGTTAATGGTTAAGTGACACCACTTAAACTTGTCAGTCATCTCCCTGCTCCTAGACAGTCCAAGTGTGTATAGTACTTCCTCCTATTCCTGATTGACATTACTACTGTCGTAATTGATCTCTTCAATGATTCTGGAACAGTTTTGCCAGTAGACTAGGTCACAACATCCTCCCTGCTTTCCATGTTATGCCACAAAATTATTGGATTCACAACCTTATAAAAGCTACCCACTATTGCATATGTACTCACTTGGGCCCTTTGATTTTTCTATTCACCATCTGCCATTACAACTCTGACATGCCCGTTCACTTGGTGTGAGCTTTGGTCTTCTCCAAGTTTGTGTAACCATCATCTTCTTGGATTTTTGACAGCACATCAAATCTTGTAATTGGGCAGTTAACAAATAATAGACTTCCTCTAGATCCAAACTTTGTTTTCTACCCTTCCTAGTCAGCCACCCCAGTATCCATCTTCTTGTACATTCTCCAGCTCTTGCTGGGACACTTCGGCTAGCATCTAGTTGTAATCCTTTAAATCATGCTTATTTTTGCTATGTCTGTGACTGGAGTGTTGGGTCTTCAGTTAAGAGTACATGTTGTACTTGCAGAGGAGCTGAGTTGGATTCCCAGTACCTATAATTTGTATCTCACAATTGCTATAATGATACCTTCAGGGGACCTGACACCTCAGCCTCTAGATCACTTACAATCACAAATATGTGCATTTTGTGCACACATAGACTCACATAACTAAAAACAAAATATATTTTGTCTTGTATATTAAATTGCACATTACTATAAATCAAAATTCTCTTATTGTCTTCAAAATTTATCTTCTTTACTTCTAAAACAATTGGTATCTATGATATCTATTTGTAAATGATATAACTGTTGAGTTACTTTTGGTGAAAAATGAATTTATTTTAAGATTGTTTTCTTTGGTGGAGAGGCCAAATTGGAAGCTGTACTCCTCAGAAAATGATACCCAAACAACATATTTTTTTTCTCAGAATGTTCTGTTTTGCTGTCACAGTTGCTGGACATGGCCATTAAATTCAGTATCACAGAAAATGTGTGCTATGGCACTCGTGGGATGCTATCACTGTACTCTCTGGGGCTTGAGTGTTTCTCTCTTATGAGATCAGAAAGAGGATTCCATACTTTTCCTATTCCCTTGTATTACTCCCTTCTGAATAAAAGTCTTAAGTTAGTCAGTCTGATTGATGAAGCCTATATCAATTACCCAAATTAGTTGCCAGAGTCTGGAAAAAAGTGGTTCTGGTTTCTATGTTGGGAAGGAAAGGTTCATAATGGAAGAAAGGCCCCACACAGGAAACTCAGGCATCCATCTGGGACTTTGAGGATGGAAGCATTACTGTGAATGTAGAAACCTGAACATAAAAGAAACATTGGACAAAATCTTCCCTGAAGTTCAATGCTATCCTACCATAATTCTGTAGCTTATTTCTAGATGATTTATTTCCATGAAGATAAAGCATAAAGTTTGTTTAACCCCTGTCTATAACATTTATCCCCAAAGGAAGAAAAAAATCAAGCCAGTTTTAATTCAGTGTCTCTTTAATTATAAACTTATGGTTCTGTATTTTCCCTCTCTGAAGTTCAGTGTTACTGTGTATAAAATAGGGGTGCCTGTTTCACTGGATGGCTCTGAGATTATTGAGATGATACATAGGGCCAACACTATGGCTTCTTGCAGGAAGGGATTCCCAGCATGTACTAATTCCCTCCTACATCTTCTTTACAGTTCTCATAGTGTGACCATAGACAGGGTGACTACAAGGGCTTACTGAATCATCAGAGAAGAATTGTATTTTATACTACAAATCATTTTGAGAAGCTTATTTTGTCTTACTTGAATATTTGAAAATTAGTGAACCATACAGAGGATATATTTAAATTTGCTACTAATCAGAATTCATTTTTCTTATTTCTCTTCCATGCTGAAATAATGTTGATTTCTCCATTACTGCAGTGCCTCAAAGGAAGGCAGCTGTCCAGGGTCCTGATTGTAAATCCCATAGGGAAATTTCAGATTTAGATCTATTGCAGCAATGCTTCTTAGCCTTTTAAACTTTATGAACTTTCACATTTTCCCTTGGTTTGTCTTCTATTATATTTGTCACCCAAGAAGAACTTGTTGCCCTTTACTGACTGTGAACTTTACTGAGTATATTACAAAAGCAATAGGTATACATGCTCCCCATTTATCTGTTCTTTCTGCTTTCCCTGTGGAGAATTGTATGGTTTGCCCTCAACACAGCTATTCTGTAGTAACTATTAGTCCAAGTATGATGTTGAAGACTCTGGATTCATTATGGATTATCAGAAAATTATACACATTATAAGGCATACAGCTAAAGATCTAATGGTGGACAATGTGATAGTCCAATTGTGGAAGTGTTGTAAATGGGGAGGATGCTCCATACTTGTGATGACTAGTCTTGGTTGTCAACTTGACTACATCTGGAATTAACTAAAATCCAAATGACTGGTCACACCTGTAGGAGCTTTTTTTTTTTAAAAAAAATTAAATCATTTGAAATGGAAAGATCCACTTCTAATCCTTATCATTGAGGTGGAATAATACACCTTTAATATGGACCATAACTTCTGCTGGCTACCTATACAAAGGACTTGGAAGAAAACTTGTTCTCTCTCTTTAGCGGCTTACTCTCATCTTGCTAGAAAGTCCATTCCATATCTTCAATAGTGTTATTGTCTACATCTTTAGGATTCCATTCTATACTACAGACTAGTTAAGACATCCAGCCTCGTGGACTGAACAACTATTAGATTCTTGGACCTATTATTGGTAGACAACCATTGTTGAACTAGCTGGAGCACAGCCTGCAAGCCATTCTAATGTATTATAATATTAGAGAATAACTATATCTTATATTAATTATTATTATATTAACATATAACATTGGGAAGTGAATATATACATATACATGTGTCCATTCCATAAATTATGTTCCTATAGAGAATCATGACTATACAATATTATAGCTTTATATGAAATACTGCCTTTCTCTGTTATCCTTGTGGACGCTAGGGTCCTAGATCCTTTTGTAACTGTACCCAGCAAGATTGGGTATTTGGGGGCAAGCTATTCAGTCTTTGTGTAGCTTGGTTTTTCAGTTTGGGAAAATGAAATAAAATTAGTATCCACATCCATAGGAGGTAGTATGTCTAAAACAATATGTAATAAGCACATGCATCCCATTATCAAGCATTTGTTTTACTCTCAATGAAATTCTCTCTTTTTAAGCCATTTAATCACAGAGGTAATTGGGTCTTTCCTCTCTGTTGCTGTTTCTTTTACCACTTTCCCCCTCTCATTGTGCTTAGTGGAAGAAGTAGTATTGGTAGCAACAGTATCAGAGAGATCACTTGTAATGACAGCTTCTCCTGGAATCTTCAAAACATACTTCCTATGGATGTCATAGAAGCATGTTGCTCATATTGACCCACAGGACAGAACCAGCTACAAGGAATATAAGAACCTAAAGACTTCCACATGCTACATCATGGAATCTATGCCCTGCATGTGAGTCAGGCCATTCCTGGCCATCAGGATGTCTCTGAGACATTGTATTCTTGGTCTCCTAGTTAGCTTGGTCATCACTGATAAAGGACTAATTTGGCAGAATGCTGTGTACCCAAGTCTCCATTCTTCTCTCTCTTTACAATGTCAGACCTGTACTGTTATCAGAGCATTCTCCTTGACCATTTGTGTTTCTCCTGGGTGAGTTTGTATGGCCCACCCAAAATAGAGGAATAAAATTGGATTTATTAAACAAGAGAAGCAAAGCATGTGTCTTGTGCTTTTAATCCCAGTGTTCATAGGGTAGAAGCAGGATGATCAAGGAGTTCAAGACCATCTTAAGTTACATAATAAGTTGAAGGCTCTCTTTTGGTACATGAGACCATGCCTTTAAAAATTCTAAGACAGAAATTAATTATCTCTTCTGAAGTCAAGAAACATAAGATTAAAGTGTCAGGAGGATTAGCTTCTATTAAGGATTCTTCCCTTGCTGTGATATGAGTGTGTCCCCTGACCCCGTGTGTGTGTGGTGTGTGTGTGTCTGTGTGTGTGTGTGTGTGTGTGTATGTGTGTGTGTGGGGGGGTGTATCTGTGTCTACATCTCTTATTTAAAAAGGACACTCTATTGGGACCCAATCTAACAATCTTATTTTTACTTGTTTACTCCTTACAGGCAATGCCTTCCCAAATACATGAACATTCTAAAGTTCTTAATGTTAAGACCTCCCCAGACAAACTGAGATGAGGATACATAGTGAGCCTATAATACATTCACAGGTGTGTCCCCCATTGATTGCAAGTGCTTCTCATTCAGTTAGGTATCTTTCCAAACTGCCGAAGATGATCTCACTTCAGCCTCTGAGCAATCCAATTGCACAAGTAGAAAATAGGATGAATCCACCAAAATACCATTGCTTGTGTAGATGGTGAGCAAATCTGAAACTTCTTAGTCGAAAGCTGTTGCCACCCCTGCTACATTTTCCTGAATAAAGTATGTCTTTCATGTGACTGAGCAAACATACACAACTCTCCCTCTAGACCTTCATATACCAACTTGGCAATAATGTTTTATGTTTTCATACTTCCTTAACAAACTCATATTTATTTTATCAGTTTCAACTTTAATTATTGGTATCTTTTCCCTTCCATTTTAAATTAAACACTGCCAGAGTAAATGCAACACAATTTTGAGGCTGGGCTAAGCTTTATTTCTATTTGTTCTTCTAAAATGTTTAGTAGAGTACTGTATGATTTACCTTTCTGTTCCTGGGGTAGAATATGGTGACCTAGAGCAACCTAGAGGGAAATTGTTCACTTCACCTTACAGTTCTGGAGTGGGTAACAGTCCATTGTGGTGGGACAGACATGGTAGCTGGAGTGAGGGACAGCAGTCCATTGTGGGGGGACAGATGTGGTAGCTGGAGTGAGGAATGGCAGTCCATTGTGGTGGGACAGACGTAGTAGCTGGAGTGAGGGACGACAGTCCATTGTGTGGGGACAGATGTGGTAGCTGGAGTGAGGGATGACAGTCCATTGTGTGGGGACAGATGTGGTAGCTGGAATGAGGGATGACAGTCCATTTTGGGGAGACAGACGTGGTAGCTGGAGTGAGGGATGACAGTCCATTGTGGTGGGACAGACGTGGTAGCTGGAGTGAGGAATGGCAGTCCATTGTGGGGGGACAGATGTGGTAGCTGGTAGCTGGAGAGAGGGATGAGAGTCCATTGTGGGGGGACAGACGTGGTAGCTGGGTGAGGGATGACAGTCCATTGTGGAAGGACAGATGTGGTAGCTGGAGTGAGGGACGACAGTCCATTGTTGGGGGGACAGACGTGGTAGCTGGAGTGAGGGACGGCAGTCCATTGTGGGGGGACAGGCATGGTAGCTAGCGTGTGAGGCTTGCAGGGCAATCAGGAAACAGAGAGAGCTCATTCATCTACATACAGGAAGCCGAAAGAGAGAACAGGAAGTAGGCCCATGCTAAAAAATCTTTTTTTTTTTTTTTTATTGATAAAAGAAAAATTTACATTTACTCCCCTTGTTCCCGGCCCTCCCGCTCCCCCACCACCCTCCCCCTGCTTCCTCACGTTGGTGCAGGACACCCTGTCCTATGGGAAGCCCAAGGCCCTCCCCCCTCCATCTCAGTCAACTAACTTAATTCTTATGCAGTCAATAAATTGGCCAAGTCGTGAGAAGAAAGTAACTAAGTACATTTATCTAATCTTCAACCCAATCAAAGATCTGAGAAGGGAAATAACATTACCTGAGTGATTAGGAAGTGCAATCAAACAACTTCCAAAATATGTAACAAGTCACAGAGACAGCTGGCTACCTGGGCAATCACCCAAAGTCACATTTGCAGTGTTGAAGCAACCAACTTTGGCTAAGGCCTAGTATAACTGACAGATTATTTTTGAAGGCAAGGAAATTTTCAAAACCATCTTACCCTGTCTTGGCAGGATTTGACAGTTTTGCTTATCCATTTCCAGCTTTTATGTATTTTGTCAGTAGTTGAGGTATGGGCAGTTCCTTGCCCAGAGGCCGGTTTTGCCAAGAAGAGGACAAGCTCCAATTGGAGTGTCTTTGGCGCTCAACAGTCTCTCGGGAATAGGTCGGTGTAGCCAGGAGCGTTTGTGTCTCTTTACCACAGAATTCTAGGTTAGATTAAATGCTATAAAATCTTAAACCCTACCTCCAATGACATACTGCCTCCAACAAGACTCCAATTCCTAAGGACTTTAGAACTCTCTGAAATGGTAGTATTTACTGGGGTTCATGTGTTCAAATACATGAACCCGTGGGTAATATTTTTCATTAAAACTACAAGGATCTTGGACAGACTATGATCAATGGATGAAGCTCAATCCAACAAGTATTCCTCATGGACCTGTTCTAACCTGTACCCCCAAAGCCTCACTCAATGTTTGGGGCATGGTAGTTCTCAATGCAGACTCACATGCTATAAGACATGTGGACCCAAGAGATTATGATGGGTTCAATATCTCTGTCATTTATTATCTATATCCATTTATATCCATTATATAATTTATATTCATTCTTAGTACGTATGTGATAATCTTAACGTGAAGAAACTCACTTGACTGCCAGTTGTATAATGAGTGATTACATTATTATGTTTTTACTATAATTTTAGAGTGTATTTATGCCTATAAGAAGTTTACTATAAAGCCACGTGCTAGGTTTTACTGGCATCAGTTTCAAATAACTTGTATTTAGCACATATTCCATGGATTTAAGAGGCCAAGTTGATAGACTGAACTAAATCACATAGTATCATGCAAGTGCATACTAGAATGTTGGCACAGTGATTAATCTGCCTAGATGGCAGCTTCTCATAATGCACCCATGTGCAGAAAATACAGAATATGCATATTAAAATGAACACTGAGTTACTCTTTATCAAGTTTTTGTGTACAGGTCACTGAGGAAGCCCTCTCTATAGCAAATGGAGACTACCACAAAATACACAAGTGGGCATAATGCAGAGGCAGCTGTTTGTGGGGAGCTTAGACCCAGTGGATACATCTTCATCGCATCTCTTTCCTCTGTGACTCAGAAGGCATCATAGAAGGGGGCTGGGGGCAGAAAGATGGTAAGAGCCGAAATGCCAGGAAGCCTGCTATGAAACAGTCCCTCCTAGAAATGGAAGAACAATAGCACTATCAGTTAACATGTTAATGTTAATTTCTATTAATGTGTTAATATATTAACATGTTGGTATCATCTATTAACATGTTAAGAGAGGAAACTTTGCGGGGTCCCACCCTTGATGAAAAACTCCAGTCAATTAATGACCATGGGGAGAAAAAGAGAGAAAGCTATATAATTCTATCTAAATAAAAACATTAAAAAGAAAATTAATATTAAAAATTGTCAAGCAGTTATTTTGTGCCAGGTATAGCCATTTGAAATCCTTTAACTATCCTTTGACTGAGGTATTTTCAGCCCAATTTTTCCACTGACTTTAGTAAACTTAGACTGTCTGGATTCTCAGCTAGTAAACACAGCTGAGAATCTTTAGTTGTTCTAAAAGCTATGGCAACACAAAGGCTACAGAAAGAAAAATGACTCCATGGCCTATATTTTCCATTTACACACAGCATCATGACTCATTAGCATCAGGGGTCTTGTTTGTAAGGATTAGCTATGATCTTAATCCTCTAAGACATCCTTGAGAAAAACTACAAACAGTTCTTCAAGATTTGAAATGAAGAGAAACTTCAGGGCAGGATGCCAGAGAAATGAAGTTGGCCTTTAAATTTTGTTTTGTCTTACTGGTCTTAGACCATCTGATTCGGGATCTGATGGAACATTAAAACTAGTTTCATAATAAGTCAGCTTTGCATTGTAAAATTGCCTTCCTCTTAGTTATTGTTCTATTGATGTGATAAGAAGCCATAACCAAGGCAACTTATAAAAGACAGGGTTTGTTTGGAGCTTACAGTTTTGGAGGGTTAGAGTCGATCACCACCATGGTGGGGAGCATGGCAGCAGGCAGGCAGGCACTGAAGCCACGACTGAGAGCTATTGCTGTATCACATCTTGAGATAGAATCAAGATACAAACTACTCACATCTTGAGATACAACCATGAATCAGAGAGCTAACTGGGAATAATCTGGACTTTTAGAACCTCAAAACCCACCTTTGATGACATCCTTCCTCCAACAAGCCACACTTCCTGATCCTTCCCAAACAATTTTACTAACCTGGGAACAAGTATTCAAATATATAAGACTATGGGGGAGCATTCTCATTCAAACCCCCAAGTCTTCTAATACACATTAAGAAATATGTTACTACAAAGCAAAGTGAAAGAGAAAGAATATTTTTTACTCAAAGTGTTTTTTTTTTTAAAGTTCTAACTGTGAAAAGACACAGTAGGAAGGTTATCAGGATTATATCTATTATAATGATTGACTTTAAGGAGTTTAAGGTCTAGTTCAAAATGCCAACATGCAAAAAAAAAATAATATAGGAGCAGCTATTTTTCCAGAGTGCTTTAAGCAGGCCCTGTAGTGAACAGAGCCAGGATCAGTGGGAGGCAAGTGAGCCACTTATGTGAAGTGCAAAATTTTAGGAGGAGTGTCAAAAAGCTCATATTTAAGATAAGTAATATTTTATGTAGTGCTTTAAAAATACAAATAATGCATACCAATGAAAACATACCAAATTTTAAAGTCATGATCAATGTTACTGATTTTTTCCACTTTGCCTCAGGCTCAGCGTGGCGCTGCTGCTGACAGGAACACCAAATGCATGTGTTTCTACTGTCCAAACCATTTGCATCCAATTAATTTCCCAGGTAGACAACTGGATATTTGGAAACCACTTAAAAATAGTTTTTGGGAGTACAGAATTCAGGTTCAAGTATAGGTTGGAAGCTCATCTCTGTTGCTTGTAAGACTATCCTCTTGGATAAGTTTTTTCCTTGTCACGAGCCTCTCTTTTCTGTTCACTAAAATGGGGCCAATAGCACTAAACTTCCACTTCTGTTATTTGAAATGAACCAATGCATGCAAAATGTATAGTCAATATGCTTGTCAAATGGTTAACTGCTTTTTTTAATAGAACAAAAGACTTCAATCAATAAGTCATTGAGACATAATTTTTGTGTGTTAGGACCAAATAATAATTATTGATTGATTGATAAATTTGAAATAGGTCATATTTTATGTAGTCAAAACTGGCATTGAACTTGCTTTTAGCCAAGGGTGACCTTGAACTTATAATTTTTTAAAATTAACTTCCTTATTGATTTTGTGAGAGTTTTGCATCATGTCCCTCAGTTCCACTTACCTCCTGGTCCTCCCAAGTCCTCCCCTCACCCCTGTAGCACTCCCTCAGAAAAGAATGTTTAAAAATATGAAAGCAAAACAAAGTAAGCAAGCAAGAAAACAAGCAAATATAAGAACAAAGCAAATGAAACCAAACCAAACCAAAACAAAAAAACCCTCTTTCTTTCTCACCTCTCCAACACTCTTCATTCATCCTGATGGCACTGGGAGCCTTGGTGTGTCATATAGTACATACTTTTGTCCAATCATCTTTACTAGCAAATGTTTATTGCAATGAGTCACTGGTCTGGCTCTAGGCCTCTGGTTTCTAGTACACCATCATCACTGGGTCCTCACTGGAACTCCTATGGGATATCCTGTGGCTCTCCTGAGTCATGGAGATCCTGTGGGTATTGTTCTACAGGACCAGTCCCTTCACAAGCTCCAGCAGATGGGGTAGATGTTAGGGTGAGCCAACCCAATGTCTAGTTATGGGCCTGGGTGGTAGATGAGCTGGTCAGTCTGGGCCACTGTGGCACCCTGCTCAGACAGGGGACCAGTTAGCTCCTCTACATGCTTGGCCTCAGGGTCCATGTGCTCTTACCTGTGGTGAGGGGTGGAGCCATGTCTCCTGAGTTCATGGGCCATCTCTTGACAGAAGCTCTGACCACTCAGTTTTGGATGGTTCTGGAGGCAGCATGGCCCCCAGACAGTACCAAGGTATCAGGTTGTGGCCCCAACTCTAGGCTTCTATTTGGCCTTTGTTGGCAATATGGGACTCAGACTTCAGCACAGACCCTAGTCACAGTAGGATCATGGACCCAGACATGGTCCTTGGCTATAGCCAAGTCCAGATGTCATCATTGCTCCAGGTGGCAGTGCAGGTCTCTCAGATTAGCATGGGCTCCAGTATTAGTGTGGCCCTTGGACACTACCATGGCTCTAGACCTTGGATATCAGCATGGTCTTCGATGGTAACAGGAATCTTGGACATCTACACAGACCCTGACTGCAGTAGGGCCATGTGGACTTCTGATCTTGCTGTCTGATTTCTTGAGTGTTGGGATTACAGCATGCACCACTCTAACCAGGATTAGGTGGTACTGAGGATTGAACTCTGGGCTTTGTAGATACAGGTAAACTCTCTAAGAAATGATCTATATCCACAGCTCCACAAAGAGTCACTTATACTGTGTGCAAGATGCTGTTGAATTTATACAAAGGCAGTTCCACTGAGTCTGAAGAATGAATTGCGAATTGATAATTGAGGAAAGACATATGAGACCAAATCTATATAATAAGAAATTTATGAAGTCCTGAATGCAAGCTGGACAAAATGTGAGAACATATGGCCTGTAGAAGATAGTAGGAGGCAAGAGTAGGCTGGGTAGGGATTAGGCAATAATTTCTGATTTCTCCTTATGTAACAAGAAGGTCTTCGAGGAGGAAGGCACCATTTCCTGACCTGACTTTTGGAAAAGATAACTGACTCCATGTTGTTTCTAGAAACATAAAACACACATGGAGATGGAGAATACTTCTTAGATTATGTAAAAGAAGAAATGTGTTTGAAGTTACATTTACAGCAAGTGATAGTTTAAATATTCTGGGAGGAGAAGAGGAGTTCATATTTTCAGAATTTTAATTTCAGCTAGAGTCTCAAGGTTGGTATATCATAGATCTTTGTCATATTTTCAGAGAAATATTGATATTCAAGATGTCCTATCATTATGCTGAATTTATATTATAAGTCAGGGCTCAAAAGCAATGATTCTGTCAAAGCTATTGATTCATAGGCATAAAATAATTTGATTTATTAGAGATGTATTTTCTTTAGTTTTAACTTACTCTTTCCATTATAATGAAATTAAACAAAATCACTAAAAAAAAAAACCTATCCATTGCAAACCATTCTTGGCCAAGGGTTTTCTTCTCTGATCTCCCTGTTGTTTCCTTTGTATGGATGGGAATTTTCACACAGCTGTAGCCAAAGCCTCTGTGCACATTTGCATTCTGGCATTTTTGAAACCTAGAATTATAATTTCCATTTTCCCCTTTCCTGAAAGTACACAATCACCAACCCCTAAGGGATGAACAATCTACTCTAGAAGAGAGAAAAAATTGTATGAGCACAGAGGACAGGAGTTCTGTAGATTGTGATTAGAACCCCCTCACATTTTACAAAAGAACTAAAAATAGAAAACATATTTAAGCTCAGTCTCTTTGTAAAATGAAGTTAGCACAAGTTAACTGTGTATGTAAACAGCAGTGCATATATGCTGTGGAGAATATCCATAAGGAGTTAACTTTCCTGCCTCACTTTGGAGAGCAGGAACCAAAATAACATACAACCCTCACCAGATGTACATTTTGAGGAACAAATTCCTTTCTATTGTGGCAGAAAATATACTTCTTAGCCATTATATCAGATGTGAACTTTTGTTTACTCATTCATCCAAAACATGTGCAGACAGTGCATCATAAAATGAGTTGAAAATCTCTGGGGTCCTGCCTACTAGTAGTTTAGTGGGGAAGGCATAGTTCTATAATTAATGATCATGACAGTGTGGCATATAGAGATTGAACTTTTCTTCTTCTGCTTCATGCGATCATCCTGGGTTCTGTGCTGGCTTCAGTGGCTTGCTGCTGGATCTGTGCATCGTTTCTCAGGGTAAGATCAAAGTCATGGGACACTAAGCTTTGCTAAGGTGTGTTTCTTCTGGGGTTGCCACTGTTGAAGCAACCTCTGTGATGACAAGAGCAGGTATTGTGGTCAGATAACCCATTTTCAAACACCAATTTAGCCACTGACTACAAGTGAGGGCTCTATCCTCTGTCCTCTCCAGGCTTCAGTTTTTCCAAGCTCTCCTCTTGAGGGGATACCACCTGCTTGAGGGGCTAATTGAGAGTCATGTGTCCCATGAGATCCTTGGGGCTCAGCTTTGGCTAGGCTTTCTCCACTGAACCAAGCCAACAGGAATTGCCTTTATAATCGATGTTAGCAAATCTGTGTTGTCACAGATTTTATCTCAGGTGGGCATTACTTTATTTTGCTATTCCATAAACCAAGCCTCAGAAAATGCTAACACTTTGAGAAATAAATGAAAATCCCTCACACCCAAACAGGTCATTTGACACTGAATGCTGCTTCAAACAGGACATTTGACACTGGATGCCGCTTTATCTGGGGTTTCTGAAGAATTTCCTGTTTACATCTTCTATCTATTCTGTTTGTTTCTTTGTTGATTAACTATCTGTCCTCAGTTTCTCAATCCAGGTTCATGCTCTGGATCTAATAAACACCCCATTTTTATTCTGCTACCCTCTGCCATTGGTTTTGTAGACCAGTCTGACTCTCCGGACATTATCTTCAGATGCTATACATAATTCACGACTAATGTTGGGCCCACATGAGCCAGTTCCTTGCTTTTTGCATCACTTTTTCTCTCCATCTACAAATCTGCCTCATGGAAAAGAATTTTATTGTTTTTTAAACATGCTTTTGATGTTCTACATACATGTGTAGAGAATCCATAATAAGTTGACGTTCAAGGAAAAAGGGAAAGTCATGTTTTCTTTAATTGGCCAACACCCCCTTCCCACTGTCCCCACTCTGCACACAAATGCTACTGTTAGAAATCATACAGATGCCCTGGTTCAGTGCACAGATGCTTCCCAGATGTTTCCTTATAATCTAAACATATACATGTGCATACATTGAATAAGATTCACACAATATAAAATTTCTCCATGTCTTTTATTAAGCTGACAGCTCTGTGTAATCCTTACCACTTTGTAGTTCTAGAACATTTACATCACGTCAAAGGTCAGCAGTCACTTCCCTTAGCCTGTGTCAGCTTTGTTTTCTATCTCTGTGAGTTTGTCATTATAGAAGAAATCATGCAATATAAGAACTTTTGTGTCTGGCCTCTTTCACTTAGTGTGTCTTCAAGGTTCATCCACATTGTAATTGTAGTTTCTTTTTATGATTAGATAATATTTTTTTCTTTTTTTATTGTTAAAAGAAAAATTTAGATTTACTCCCCTTGTTCCCCGCCCTCCCGCTCCCCCACTACCCCACCGACCTCCCCCTGCTTCCTTAAGATGGGGCAGGATACCCTGCCTATGGGAAGCCCAAGGCCCTCCCCACTCCATCTTGGT
>JAQHUG010000049.1:796202-815099 GCA_028555095.1 Dicrostonyx torquatus
ATATTAAAGAGATATGGAGAGAGTGGACAGCCTTGTCTCGTTCCTGATTTTAGTGGAATCGCTTTGAGTTTCTCTCCGTTTAATTTGATGTTAGCTGTTGGCTTGCTGTATATCGCTTTTATTATATTTAAATATGATCCTAAATGGATCTGGATCAGGGGGCCTTGCTGGCCCAAGAACCTGCCAAGTTCCTCAGGACCTTATGGGTCTGGGTCAAAAGGCCTCCTCTGGCTGGATCAGAAGCCCTCTCCGAGGGCCTGCCACACTCAAAAAGACGGGCTTCTCTACTCCATGCATCACACAATTCTCTGTGGCTTTGTATATGCCCCCTTTTCCCTCAGGGCCTCAGCCTGAAGGCAGGCTGAGTTCCTTTTGGGAACCTAGGTCCCGGACCTCTGGTGGTGATGGCTCGATCGGATGCCCTCTCCAAGGGCCTGCAGCATTCAAAAGGGCTTCTCCTCCAGTGGGGGCGGCTAGATCGGAAGCCCTCTCCAAGGGCCTGCCTCACTCAAAAGGGCCAACTTTTCCTCCTGTGGGGGTGGTTAGGTGGGAAGCCCTCTCCAAGGGCCTGCAGCACTCAACAGGGCAGACTTCTCCTCCGGTGGGGGTGGCTAGATCGGAGGCCCTCTCCAAGGGCCTGCTGCACTCTGATTAGATAATAATCTATTGTGTAGATATACCCTATTTTATCTGTCATCATCAGTGAGCGATTATTTCAACTTTTTGATTATTATTATTAATGGAGTAATAAATTTTCGGTTAACACTGGTTTGTGTAGACACCTAGAAATGGTATTACTTAGTCATTCTTTACTTTATGATGTCTTCCATGTTTATGACCATACTTGTGTTTGCTAAATTCACAAAAATCAAAGCAAATATGTGCAACTTAATCTCACAGGAATATAAAGAAATAAAACAAGATGATCACACCGCTGTGCTGAGTTTCAAATTTTTATTCAGGAACATTTACTGGGAGAACAAATAAATATCTTGCATTGAAGTAATATTTGTGCTGTTTAAAAGTATAAGAACTTCAGGAAACTTGTTCATCCCAGAGAAAACACTACTTAGAAAATATTGGTGAACAAATTATGCAGCTCTGTGAGCTGAAAAAGATTTGGATTCTGCCCATTTTCCCTTGTTGTGGGTGAATAACAGAATGTAGAATCTTTCCCTTAGTGATTCTGAGTTGGCTAGCAATCTTCATTTTGTTGTTCTGGCCTCCAACAAGCCAATGAATAGATTAAGGAAAATGGATGAAAATTGGGATTTGAATCACTTCCTAATTGTTTTCACTCAGTTCAAATGACCACAGTGACCATATACACATTTTTCCCTACTAAGCAATCTCTAGATAAATGAAAACAGTCATCTTTTTAAAACATTCACTCCATCTTTTTTTCCATCTGCAAATAAGTAGCCGTGTGGTCTTCTAAATCCACATTAGCATTTTGCTATTGGTTTCTGAACTTGAAATCAAGCTGTTCATGAAGTTGGATGTTATCTGCTTTGTTGAGATTGTGTCTGATAACCACTGCATTTGAGCTGTTGACGAATGAGCTTCCTGTGTGTAAGGCAAGTGCCTATGCAGGAAGGGACATTTTAATAGCAGCATGCTGAATAATCGATTCCACTCTAACGTTCAGATCAATGTTATCTCTGAGACGTCTAAGTAGCCATTATATATGAACAGAACAGGCCCAACAAGCAGAAAAATGAGCATGGAATTGCTCTGGACCACAGCATGATGTTTCCGGTGCTTAAGGATGGAGACTTCGACCAATCCAGAAAAGTAACTTATTTTTTTATTTTTTTCTCATTAGGGGGTCTCAGTTAGTTAATTTCATTATGCTTTGCATTTTCTTATTTTACATATTTTGTTATTCAAGGGAAGAATCCCTGTGGCCTATCTCCTGGGACTTTAGGATTGTTTTTTGTTTGCTTTATACATCAAATAAATAAATTTTAATGGGGTTGGAGTAATGGCTCAGTGGGTAACAGTACTTGAGAGAATCTGAGTTCAAAACCCCAGCACCTTCATTAGAAGACTATAATCAGGCATGACTCTGGATTCCTATAATTCCACTGTTGTGGGGAAGGTGTGGGGGGGACAGGCAATGACAGAATGACTGCAAGAGTTCGCTGGCTATCTGGTTCAATGAAATACTTTATCTCAAGGGAAAGAGGCTGCCCATGGTAGAGGAAGACATTCAATGTCTACCACTGGCCTCTATATTCACAGACATGTGCACATATACCACAGTCATATAACACGCAGAATAATGCACTTTATGTTAGTTGGTTTTAGACTTAGAATAATTCCTCATATGCACTTTCTTTATTACTATCATTTTATCTTATACAACACATTTGACAAATCAATGAACTGATACTAGGTCATTATCATTGAAGTCCATTTTATTCATTTATTTACATTTTTGATCTACTGTCCTTTTTGTTTTTAGGGCCTCTTTAGAGACCACTTACATTTCTCTGAGTGTCTCTTAGATAGGACTGTTTCACAGGTGTTGTAAGTAGGGGAGGTGTGGGTTGTATTCCCGGCACCCAGCTCCCAGCCCCCAGCCGCCGGCCCACTCAGCCGCTGGTTATGCCCGAAATAACCACATGAGAACTGTATTCATTTAAACTCTGCCTGGCCCATTATCTCTAGCCTTTTCTTGGCTAGCTCTCATATCTAAACTAACCCATTATAAAAGTCTGTGTGTCACCATGAGGTGGTGATCTTACCGGGGATCGTTACAGTACTTCCATCTGCGGCGGGGTCTCATGGCGACTGGCACACTTCCTTCTCTCTTCCCAGAACTTCGTTCTGTCTACTCTGCCCACCTAAGGGCTGACCTATCTTACAAGCCAGGCAGAGTACTTATTTAACCAATCAAAGCACAGAAATACAGATGAACCCTCCTACTCCACACAGGCTTCACTTGCTTTCTGAAATCTTGATGGCACTGAGGCTTCCAGCACAGGCATTTTGTAGGGCATCTGCTATTTGACACTATTCTGGGAAGATTTGAACAGATGTCTTTGATAGGGACTAAAGACAGATAAAAGTTTTAATACCACCAAAGTTCAACCTGGTGAGTGAATGAGCTTTATCAGCATTACATGTAGCAGCATGGATTAGGGTTAGTTACAGGGACAGAAAGGCTCAAACACAGCACTACCACAAAAACCTACTACAAAAACTAGGAACCTGGAACACATCTCTCACAGCCTGTCTCTAGTTCAACAGGTTGGAGAGTATCTTTCCTAGGCAGCTTAGTTGGTCTGAACCTTTTCCAGGTAGTTAGGTTGGTCTCTATTTCATCCAAGCATTCTTTTTTTTTTATTTTTTCGAGAGCCTGTCCTGGAACTTGCTCTTGTAGTCATTCAAGCATTTTAACTTGTCTGAAAGCCTTCTATGCAGTTTTTCTTTGTTTGAAAGTATCCCTCTGTCATATTTACTGATTATATATGTTTGGGAATATTACAAATGTAGTGAATATGTCAGTGTTAGGGACTTCCTAGAACTTCTGAAGTTTCCTTTGGGATGGAATGTTTATCCTCTTTGCAAACATACAGTGTCTTAATGAGTTTCCTTCCAAGATCGAATGCTTTAACTGAGAGAAAATTTCTATACGGCAGCATCCCTAGCTGAGACTTTCCTGTTTTATTCATAATTAGACTATAGCTATGGAATCCTGGGAAAAAGACCACAGATACCAGAGGATCCTCTTGTCACATCATTCCAAGACTCCAAGCACGTGGATACCTGTTGCAGGAAGGGTTCTTCAGGTTTGTCTACTGTACGCTTTGCCTTTTTTCTCTACTCTCTTTATGTATTTCACCCTTTGAAAGAAATCATGATGCATTGCTCATTCTTAGGGCATGGACAGATCCTTGTTGAGAGGCAGCTATATACATTAACTATTTGAATTTTTCCATAAGAGATACATTTCTTCTCTCTCATTTATTTATTCATTCAGTCATTTGCTCAATTATTTACTTATTTTGAACTGTGAGAATTTTAAGATGTATTTACAATTTGGATTATAATCTTGTTACTACATCCTTTGATTTTTGTTCTTTCAGTTGGTTCCTTTGTTCATTTGCCAAACCTTTATGATAGTGTGTGTGTATGTGTGTGTATTTTGATCATTTTCTTCCTGCCCACTATTATCAAAATGCCTTAGGCTTAAATTTAAAATTTTATAGCATTTGTTCTAGAATCAACCATTGTCTCTGAGATGCTCTGGTTTCTTTGTCAGAGAACAGCATGAGAAACTAAGTCTGAGTGCTAAGCATACCCAACTATTAGGATGTTATTTGTTATCAGGTCTTATTATATGAAAGTAGTACATACTAGCCTACATGTGTTAATATATCTACAACCATTTTATATGTAGCTGTATATATTTGTATATATATGCCAAATGAGAGTATAATATATCTACAACCATTTTATATGTGGCTGTATATATTTGTATGTATATATATATATATATATATATATATGCCTCACCCCATTACCTTGTGAATTGTTCTAGTTAGTTTCATTGTTCACCCTATTGCTTTCCACTCCAGGGTAAAAACCTAGCTCCACCATGCATTCCTCTAGATGCCCTTCCCCTCCTAGTTCATGTTCAGAGTGGTTCATAGTTGTTCCCTCCACTCCTTGGGAAACAACTTTATCGCTTGTACCACCTATTCCTTTCCCTTTGCATTTAATCTGACAGGCTCCACTCATTTTCAGTCTTAGATACAGCCCCACGTTTTCACTTCTATTACTTAGGTGTTTTACGTATTTGTAAAAGCCAAATTCTCTTACTGAAGTGTGCATTTCTTCATGTGATTCCCTGGTCCCCCTGCCCTGGATAATCTTTTTACTTACATTGCGTGTGTTGGAATTTCCAACACACAACATACTGAATAGTTTCATCACGGCAAAACTCCTCTGGGCTTCACCGTTCAGTTCTCCTCCCACAAGCTCCTAGCAACTACCTGCCAGTTCAACATCTATAGCTTTACTTTCCCCACCAGAATGGGACATAATTAGAGTTACATGGTATGTAACGCTTTCAGATTTTCCTCTTTTGTTTATCAACATGCAGGTAAGATTCCTGCCTGGCTTTGTGTTGTTTGATAGATCGTTGCTTTGGATCACTGGATACTATTGTGTCTGTTGTCTGGAAGTATTGCCATTTGTTTATCCATTTGCTTGTTAAAGTACACTGTAGTTTGTAGTTTGGGGCACTTGTGAATAAAGCAGCCCTAAACATTTGACGGCAAGTTTCTGTGTGGAGATGACTTCAAACAAACTGTGTAAACGCCTGAGCAGTCAATTTATTTATTTTTTTCCAATCACAAAATAAGACTGTTTAGCTTTCTAAGATACTGTCAAGCTGTTGTTCCCAAAACTATTTTGTAGCTCCTCCAGCCGCGGCACCTTTGCTTGATACCCACACCAACAGCTGGTGCAGATTTATTTTAGCCATTTTAATAGACGTGTAGTGATGAAGCTAAGTTTTACTTAGTGACTATCCATGGCACATGTAAAAAAGTCATGCATCAAAAGCACATAGATTTCTGACCAGATAATTTTGGTTGTTACAAATCTCTGGTAGATAACACATTTCTATCATAGAATCTTGAATGTAAAACACAGAACCTTCTATCTCTTAATTACTTTTTCTCTGAAGCAGTCAGGTTCTGATTGAAGTAAATATGACTCTACCGCTTGTTACCTTTGAGACTCTGTAAGCTATGAACCAAACTTGCTTCATTTTCGTCAATTTTTAGAATAGCGACAAAATTGAGACATAGTAGATAAGGTTATATGAATTTAATGAGGTTCTGTATGGAGAGCAGTGAACACGGTGCCTAGAACAGGGTGTTCACAGGCTCATTGTTACTGCCAGCATACACTGACACTTCTAACATTCAATCTGTAGAAGGCTCTCATTTCCTGAAAGCTGTATAGTTTCCAGTCCCTCACTTTGGAATTACGTTGGTCTTTTTCACTGAACCATGCCTTGTAAAAAATAGAATAAACATATTTCACATTCATTACATTGTTCGCAGCATGATTTCTTTCTACTCTGAAGAGCACAGTTGAAATAGATATTTGCAAAAGTAACCTAAGTGCTACAACTCATTGCCTGCCTGCTACTTCTCATATAACTAATAATCCTTTACATTTGCTCAGTGCTTTGGGTCGGACTTAAGGCCAGGTGTTTCACAGCTGTTATCTCATTTGCTTCTGAGAGCCCCTTTCTGGATGAGGCAGAACACTCTTCACAGCCTCATGATGTTGAGGAACTGAGGTATCTTGCCTCAAATTGCACAACATGCAAGGGAAGATGGAGGGTTTGATGCAAGTTTTTCAGGTTTCCACTCAGAAACCAGAACCAGAGAGAATCTTCAGATAGACAACAGAAGCCTCTAGCAATGTTGTTCAGGAGTTCCCATCAATTTTGATCCACGTGCTCAGCTGCATGGGGACAAGGATCTCAAAAAAAACTACATGATGTATTCTTCAGGTATCTGAAGCAGTGAAGGCACTGACAACCCTCCTGTCACCCTGGCTGCCTCCCACATGTAGTCTCATGCATGCGTAACACCCCTGACACTGTTTCTAGGTAGAGCATTAAATAGTGTGACTTATCTCACTTTCCCTACCTTAGGCCTAATTCAGGGGGCTCAGCCCCTAGCAGACTTGCTAATACTGTGATTCCACACTCTTGAGTTGTCCAGAGTTAGATATTCAGTCTAAGGAAGGTAAAGCAGATTCTTCTCCTGGGAAAGACTTGAGACTCTGGGACAGCAAGTTTAAAAGATAGAAATTGATGGTCTGGACATCTACCGCAGGAGCAAAAGAGCAGAGTTATCATTTTATTTCAGCAAGAAAGGAAATGAGTGTAAGTATAGCAAGAGAAAGAAATGGACAAACACACATACACACACACACAATAGATAACTATAAAAAAGGCCCTTTCAGAGGCATTGCTTCACTATTTCTGTGTGTTTCCTGAGAAGATCTTTGAAATTACTCTCTCCTTATCTCAACTAACATCAGTTTTTGTCTCTTAGTGTTCATGAACCCCAACTCCTTATGCAAAACTTGCCATTAAGTTGCACCAATGCAGCTCTCAGCAGGAGTGTTAGCTTTCTCCTGTGACTGGCTACCACTTAGCCACTTTGTGGATTCTGCACACCAGGGTGTACCCAGAGTACTTAAAAGCATTTCTGTCCTGATGCAAAACAAATGATCTTTCCAAGCATCTTTGCCTCTTAGCAAGGCAGAAACTCCTCTGGTCTACTGTCTCAGTCCTCTTCCTCACCTAGGACTCTGCCTTCCATCTTCTAGATTGTTTGTTCCTTGAAATGTGCTGTGTACTAAGAACCAGAATATGAGAAGGAGGCAGGAGGAAAGCAGGGAGAAAGCGAGAAATAGAAATGGGAGAGGGGGAAAGTGGAGGACTAAGGTATGGAACATTCTGTTCTAAAGTTGAAATTATTTGTCTCTATGAGGCTTCCCTTTTACATATAAAAAATGGAGATAGTTCTATTACATGGACTTTTTAAATGGAGAGTTTTGTGAAATGGAGCATGCATTTTTAGGAAATGACATAAGCGCCTGCTACAGTGGATGGTGCATAGTAGATACTAAGTAAACATTATTTACTGCCAGCCTTTTGAGGCAATCCATACTTGTTCTTCTTTATAATAAGCAGCAACTAATGTGTCCATACTGTCCTGTATAATGGGCTCTCAAGACACTAAATTTGAAATCCAGGACTCAAAACCTATGCCAATAGTTTTCTTTCTTTCCTTTATTCCTACCTTTTTTTTCTTTCACCTCTGATGAAATACCTCTGATAATTGCCCTGGAGTCCTTTATAATGAAGGACTGAATTTTGGGCATGTGGCTGAACTGGTAGAGTGTTTGCCCAGTATGAATGAATCCTTGGTTTTAATCCCTAGTACTACGTAAATTCAATGTGGTAGTAAATACCTAAAGTCCTAGAACCTGGACAGTGGGCAGAGGAGGATCAGGAATTCAATGTTAGCCTGACTTACTTGGAATCTAAAAATTAAGTAAATATAACTTTTAAAAATGAGGGCCTGGGCTACTGACCATTTCTAGTGTCTTACTATGTGAAACACTGTGATCCTGTCACTCAGTTTTAGGTCTTGCTTTTATGGATATTGAATAAATCATAATATTCTTCATTATAAAGTTCTATGGGCTGGTGAAGATAAGAAATCTCTTGTGGTATATTTCCCTTGGCAGGGGAAATACTGCTTTCAAAAGAAACCATTTTGATTTCAGGAAAGATAACTTGGCAGGTATCACTGTACAATCAGAGGGACTATGCCTTGTTCCCTGTAATTAGATACTATTCTTCTTTTCTTGGTCAGCAGCCTCAGGACCATACAGACTGCAGGGAAGTGTGCTTGGAAAATGCCATTCAAGACTTCCTTTGCCTCTGTCATCCCTCTGCTTCATTCTTCCTCCAATAAGCCTCATTAGCTACTCAACTGCCCTCCTTCATGGTCAACCCTTCAACTTTGCAATCTTGTAAAGCAATAAAAGAAAACCCAATTGGAAGAAAAAGGTTTCCAACAGACACAGAACATTCAGAACCCACAATGGTTTAACAGGTATTTTTTTCTTCTGCTAACAGTTCATTGAGGAAAGTTCTGTGAGCAAGACTTCTGGGTAACTTTCTTTTTTCCCTAGCTCCTCCATTTCAAGTGTCATCCTCTCCTTCCCTGAGTCTACTCACCTCTGAGTTATAATCTTTTCCTGACTCCATAGATTGCCCCTCTCCTTGATGATTTACTTAGTCACCACCACATACAAAACCCTCTGTCATTTTATGCATAGCATTTCAAAGATTAAAATACATTTGAATTTCATCCTCAAGGAACTCATATTCCAGCCATGTTAATTTAACTTCTCATAATCACTAGTGTTGGGGATGTGATACACACATGTGCAGCCAAACCCCAAGGCAACATGCTTTAGTAGCACAGATCAATATTTTTTAAAACAAGAAACCACAGCCCATTAGATTACAGAATCAATTAAGCCTGACTAACATTAAAAAAACCGCATACCTTAAATAGAAAATATTGGAGTGACTAACATGCAAGGATAGATTGTTTCTTTAATTTCAATTTAAATTATATCTATGGTGCATTTGTATGTATATGAGAGATAGAAAGAAAGAGAGTAAATATGCATAACAGGACGTGTTTGGAACTGTGTACCTTACTCAAAACTTGAAACATTAGCTTATAAGGACCACATGAAGATATGCTTTTCAGACATGCCTTGCATGTGTCAGTGAAGATCTGGATTCAACTGGTGTGTAGTGGGGCTGGAGAGTCCCTGTTTGAAAGGCTCTGGAGTGCTGTTACTGCTGGTGGTCCAGGCACGGGACAGATTGCTAAAAGGAGACACTGTCTCCAGGGAGACCCCAGGTAGTTCCTCTAAGTACTCCCTTGTGAGTTCAGTGCTGACAAAGACCAAGGAGGTAGCAAGGTCTTCCTTGTGCTGGCTTTTCACTTTCTGTTGACAGCCTCAGTACTTTCCCAAGCGCTGCTGCTGTCCAGCTCCCAGGTGGTGCTGAACTCAAGAGCCTGCAGACACATCAGAGCAGTCCTGCCAAGGTGTGGCTACTGCTCTGCTGTGAATTCCTGGGTCTTCATGGTGACTTGTTACCTCTCTCCATTGCGTTCATTTCTCTTTAGGATTTGCTGACCTCCCACTTCTTCCAGGAAGCTTTTCTTAAACAGAGGGAGAATCCTCTGCCTCCTCATCCCCATCTCTCTTTTCCACACCCCTTTGCTTATGTCTCTTTACAGTATTGCTGAATTCTGCACTGGAAAAACCAGATTGGCGGCCGGAAACCAAACCGGGGCCTGACCAAATTGAACACAGAGAGCAGGGTCTGGCCCTTTGTCTTCTCTGAGCCTGAATTTCTTCATTATGGTGGTGGACATTGCAGGAGATGGTCTCTAAGAAATGCACATGGTGCCCAGTAAACGGTGCTCATTTCACTAATTTTGATTCCTTATAGATACCATTTTCTATTCCCTCTTTTGTTTCCTTCATTTAATCGTGTTTCTTGTTAGCAGTAAACTATTACCAATCTTTTGAATTGCCTTCTAATTTTTAAATTCTCCCACAGTTGGTTGGTTCTGTTTTGTGTCTTTTTCCTACTCTAACTGGAAAGAACCTCATTTTATGGCTGAGGGAAAGAGGCTCAGGAGGGCTTGACTGAAGGGTTTGCAGAGCCCAGAAGACTACATTGATGTGTGGGCTCCTCAGTGGTGTCCGCTCAGAGTTGGTACTCTCCAATTATGAGCCAGTTGATTGGAGGGTGTCAGACCCATCTTGCAAGTCAATTCCCTTCTCTTTGGAAGGAGGAGCCCCTTGGAGTCTGTTTGTTAACGGGAAAAGTGCTTACTCTGGGAGGAAGGCGGGGCAAGCCGGAACAAGCTATCCCTGGGAACCTGCAGGCTCCCTCACTCCTTTTCGGAACCCCATTCTCCTCTGGGGAGACAGGAGAGGATTCCAAGGGAATTGGATACGGTTCCTTCGGCGGAGTCAGTGGTGACACGTAGCTGCTTAGGGGATGATCCTGCCTGCGGAGCGGGGTGTCCCTCCCCACCCCCATTCCCCTGGGTTTCACTCAGGCTCTTTGCAAAGGGAAAGGGCCCTGCGCACCCCCCTTCTCTGAGCTCAGGCTAGAGCGCAGCCCTGCGCCCTCTGGAGCCCCAGCAGCTTGTCCTCCGCCGCGCGGGGGTGCGGGCTGTCCCCGCCGCCCCCACACGAGGCTCGCCCTCGCTCCCTCTTTCCAGCTCCGCCAGCCGGAGCGCGCACACCAGGGCTCCCGCACGTGGGCGCGCGGGAGGCGGCGGCCGCTGCTGCCCGAGCCCAAGCCGGAGCAGGGCAAGCAGATCGCCCTCCATGCTGCGGGAGCCGCTGCCGCTTCGCGCTCACCCTCTCTCCCCAGCTGAGCATTGCGAGCGGGCGAAGCAGCGGAGGGGAACCGGACGGTGACGCGAGTGGCGCAGAAGGCTGAAGACACCCGGGTTCTGAGCAAAGGGCGCCCGCTTCCCAGGAGCAGGCAGCCTGGCTGGGTCACTCGCCCTCGGCTCTTGCCAGCGCTGAGGACTCCAGGCGGTACGATGTCGCTGCGCTGCTTCTAGGCGGTGGCCAGGGACATCTTTTGCAGCCACTCGGCCCGCACTGGAGGTCCCCAATTACCTTCTACCCGCAAGTCCTCGGATCACTCCCAGAGGACGCGTCGGGCCACCCGGGGCGGAGCCGGCGCCAAGTCCGAAGTCTGTCGGTAGCACAGTCAACTTCCCGGGAGCCTCTCGGCCCGCTGCAGCCTGCGCCAGCCCCGGGAGCGATGCGCCCCCAGCCGGGCGGCGCGCCCTCTGCCAACTCGCCACCTATGGGATCCACTGCCCTCGGCCGCCCCACTAGGAGCGCGTAGCTCTCGCCGTGCGGCCCAAAAGAAGAGTCAGAAACACTAAGGGGATTCTCAGACCCTGCGTGCACCAGACTGCTGGGAACCCCTCAAGGGGAAGCCTCTGTATTGAGGGTGAGTAGCCCGCTGGTGGTGGTGTCCTTTTCCCACCCCAGATATCAGTTTGCTGGAATGCCGGGCAGACACCAGAAAGTTAGGTCTCCTGCACCTATCCTGATATTGGCAACGGAGCAAAACATTAGTTCCCTAACCCGATTGCTTTCTTTACTAAAACCAAGGAAGAGCACCCTTCCCAAGGAGAAACGGGGCTTTTAAGAACAGGTCACAGACTATTCCCCAACAACTGGCCATTGGGGTTTTTCAGCTTGCTTGCGCGTCCTGTAAGCGATTGTAAGTGCTTGGAGATCCGCTGCTGCTGGGGCGCTGGAAGATGATGGGCAACCCCCAGTCCCTAGGAAGATGCTAAGTGTACTTCGTTAAAGAGAAATGACTGCTGGAATATTAAGACATTATGTGGGAAAAGTCGATTGGGGGTACGAAATAAAGGGAGCAAGGGAGAAGAGGGAGAGAAAGGCTAGAGAGGAGGGGTCAGAAGAGGTGGCTGGAGGAAGTGACAGGAGTGAATTATTCCTTGCTACTGAATCGAGCATGGGGGTACTTTTTACATAAAGAAGGTTTGCAGCAGGCTGATACAGGGCAAGACGACCTAGACCAACAGGTGGCTTAGGCATGCTTCCTGTAGTTGGGTTCTTATAGGGGAACCACTGGCTCTCCCAGGGGGCCCTGGCTGGCTCTATCAACTTGCATGATAACATTTGAACATGGGCAAGGAAATGGGCTTTCTGAGCGCCAGCCCAATTTGGGCTGTGGGAGGCATCCAAATGCCCCCTGTAGGAAAACAGCAGCTCCTTTGTGTGTCTGGCTGAGGTTTCAACATACAGGCATCTGAGGGGCCTTTCAGCTGGGCGACTTGGACGTGTCTGTTCCTTGGACTTGAGCCCTGACTTTCTCCCTTGGTCCCTGGTGGCCAGTATTCTGCTTCCCAAGGCTAGGCTGAGAGCCAAATCTCAGTTTTGCTGCTCTGTACTCCAGGGGTAGGAGAGGAGAATTTAGAGAACACCAGGAGCCTTGCTGGAGTACATTCTTTACCTGCCTCCCTTGTACTTTCATGCTGAAACTTTGACACGGGTAGGTGTGAGTGTATGCGTTGTATGTGCAAGTGAATGTGTGGAGAGGTTGAGATGGGTAGAAGAAATTGGAGGGATAGAGGGATGGAGGGAGAAAGGGAGGGAGGGAGGGAGAGAGAGAGAGAGAGAGAGAGAGAGAGAGAGAGAGAAAGGATTGCTGCTGCCTAGACTTGGGAGAGGGTATTTGTGCTTTCGCTTTTCGTCTGAAGCCACCATCCTTCTGGTCTTCCTAGTGGAAGTGCTGTTAACACTCCGCAGTAGCATCTACAGAAAGTATGCAATGTCTCGGTCACAGTTTGCCCACAGGCCGACCACCCCTGATGGTGTCTGTGTGTGTAGGACTTTGAAAAGGCAGAATTTAGAGTGAAAAGTGAGGCTGGAAATCAGACAGGGTGCATATCCTTGTATGTATCTGGAGGGGGCATCAGTCTGAGCCTGCATCCATAGCAGGCTCTCAGCTTTTACTTGACTTGTGTTAAAGAATGTTAGCCGAATGGTTCTGAGAATCGGTGGAGATGTTTGAAGGAAAACCTGCCCTAATATACATTTAGGAGACTCTGCCACCAGGTTTTAATGAGAAGTTTGAACTCTAGAATAAAGTGGTAGGCATCCTAAAATGTGAAAAGACCCTCAACCATTAACACTGGGACCTATATTTTCCCTCCAGAAGAGGGTCTTGGTATTAGGGCTCTTTGGTCTTGCTGCCTCTCTAAGTGTTTTTGTATTTCATCAGGTAGTCTAAGTTTAGTTTTCCACTGGGTGAGAGCCCTCCTCGCTCTGGGTCTGTATCTGGGGATTGCTCATAGTTATGAAGTAATGAAGTATCAGGCTTGACTTTTAGCATACACTTGCTGATTAGCATGAGACCCATGTTTTGTCAGTGACATTGGGACTTTGATGCTGGGTTGGGAGCCTGCCTCTGGGGTGTCAAAAGAATGAAAGGACAGCAAAGTATTATGGATGACAAGGATACACAGAGAAATGTAAGGACAAAAGAAAAAAAAGCAAAACCAGGAAGATGTAGATAAAGAACCATGAGAGCAAATGCAAGGGGAGTGGGATGGGTACAGAGACAGAGATAGAGAAAATGTGGACAAAAACCATAGGGTACCAGGACAAATTATTAGAGAGAAAAGACATGTAAGGAAGGAATAGTGGATAAAAGAACAGAATAAGACCCTGGAGGGTAGAACACCCAGGTAGGAGAAACAGAGGAGACACAGGGATTGGATGCGCATGCCTTTTGTATCTGATTTATATTAACCAAATACCATTCTAAGGAAGTTGACATAACCTGTATCTCTTCGTGGTCAATGTGTTTCTTTGAGGAGGTATGGATGATTTAGAAATCATGTACTGTCTAGGAACACAGCCGCAGGGAAGCTGGTCAGATATGGGGAAACTGGATTCTTGGTAAATACACAGATGTGCAAGTGCAGTTGTCTTCACTGCCTCCTCCTCCCAGCAGAAATGATACCCACAGGACAGAAGAATGGGAGCCGAGGAACCTTTGACTGTACCACTGATGATGTGTCCTCTATTCAAAGAAGAGTAGAGGCTCTGGAAAAGGGAAGTGATGGGGACTCCTCATTCCTCTGGGAGTGGGATCCAGTGGAGACAGGGATGGACACATAGATGCTGAAGAAGGTCATCACTGGGCCCTTCTCTGAAAAACACAATGTAGACCTCTAATACCCTTCTCTAATTTGTTCCTGTATTTTCTCCTGGGAGATACGACTAATACATCCTTCTTGTATCACATTCTCCCCAGAAGAGCTCATTTCTTGTGAATATCTCTTGATAAAAGGACAAGCCCAAGGAAGCACTCAGCCAGGGTTACCTTTCCATGAGCCTCATTAATCACAGGAACTCCAGGGGACAGTAGACCGGCTCCTCTGGTTGACCTTGCTAGGGGTGTTTGTAACTAAGGGATGCTGGACAGTCAGCGGGGCCTCATTCTAGCCATTCCTTATAAACCAATTAGCCCATTCGGCACAAAAACCAATGCCACGGGTACTGTTATTATCATTTGCATTTCTTGGTGGAGGAATATGAGACTTACGTACATTCTATAACTTTTCCCAGAAAAACACATCTTTAGCTGTGGTTCAGTTAGAAGGCAGAAGTGCTGATGTTTTGAGCCCACATTTTGGTTGACTTAATCATGAGATCTCCATTATAGATCAGACTAGCTCCTACCCTATTTGCACTGATGAAGTCACTATAAAGATTTTTCCTAAGCACTCCTACACTTTACGAGTTGAGGGGTAAAAGTGGCTGAAAATTGAGGGATGATGAGCCAGAAAGCCCACGACCATCAAATGCTAAATTGAGACCTGTACCCAGTTTCATGGAGTTTCAGCATCTCTAGCTGACCAGTAATTACTCTGTGTAGGACTAGGCACCAAGGTCATATAAACCTCATAGTCAAAATGTAAGTAAGTTCCTGGACCCTCCTAGAGGCTCACTGAATTAAAACTTTAGGGCAGAGAGCCCAGAAATCTGTATTTTTAGTCTGTGCCCCAAGCCTACATCTGCACAGTACCATTTGCCCCAGTTATTTACAGTTCTTGAATTTTCACATTGTGGAGCCTTTCCAGACAGCTTCAGGAGATCTTTAAGCCCCTCCTGCTTCAAGAAAATTTAAATACACAAAACAGTGGACTCTACATAGTTGGTGTGCTGATTAACCACATAAACAAACAGATCAGCTCACTTAAAAATATGTGAGGGCTCTTTGAGAAGTGTCACAAACATGTGGATCTTTGTTACATTTGTATTTTTTATCTTATACCAACTTGGAAAACATGTATCAGTGTTGGTATTTGTATTAATACTTGACCCCACAATGACATCAAGAGTGAGGCCAAGGGTAAGTGTCAGGCTATCTCCCAGTATAGTAGGGCTAGTTACACTCTAAGAAACATGCCTTCATCAAGAGGATTGCCATTTACTCTGAGCAGACTGCTGCCTCATTCTGCAGGTAAAAAGGAGCCGTCACCCACGGTCTGTTTCTTTCTGGCCCACTTAAATTGTTTTCTCGGTGACCTCAACATCTTTTCTCTTCTGTTTCATTGAAATATGGCCAAAGGTGCCAGACGTCTTGTCCGACAAACTATTTTGTCATCTCTCCCTTTTCAGGTCCAAATTTATCTTTTGAATCTGTTGCTTTTAACCCTGACCTCTTATTCAAGGGTGGTAATTGAGCCTTGGGTAGCTGTGATAAGCAACTGTGCAGTAGATGTAATTTAGATAGCTGTAGTCATTTGTGAATAGAATGCAAAACAGAATCATTTATATTTACAGTGTCTGCATCCTTAATATGATGGCCTTCATTTTCCTTTTTCAGTGCTGAAAGTGTTGAGAGTTTTGCACAGCAGTGGAGAAATAGAAGATGACTAGAATTTGGGCATTTGAGTAGGGACAACTTGGGGTAAAGCCAACCTCCAGCTTGCTTGCATGTACTATGTTGTCTTGTTTATTAACTTCTTTTATTTTTTTTCTGGAAGTTGAGACAATTGTAGGCTTCCAAGCCTTACCCTCTTCTGTGGTTAAAGGTGACCCAGCAAAGGTCTGGTGTTGCTCTAGCTAGCAGTGTCTGGCTCCAACTGAACATCAGCCACATGCCAGGCTCTATTTAAACAAGGGGAAAAGTGCCAACAAGGAGGTTAAGCAACTTGTCTGGGTACTATGAAGTCTAAAATTCTGAACTTACATTTTCCACACACCCTTCTGTTGCATTGATACAAATGTTTGCTCCTTTCTTAAATCTTAAGGCTGAGTGCTGATTTGTTTTTCCATAAAACCCACAGTGGAGACTATCATACAGGATAGGGGCGATCTTTTGAGACTTTTGGATGCTTGCTAAGTGGTTCGATGATCTCCAAACAGATACTTTGAGTTCCCAAGCATTGTCAGGGATTAGTCTCTCCTGTTATTTTTTTTTTGGCTGAATTGTTAAAGCACAGATACTCTTTCTTTGGTGAGGTTTCTACTATGATCCTCCCTCCCCGACTCAGGATTTGGTTAGATGCTACAAAATGGTGCTCATTGAAATGGTAGTATACGTCACTTCTTTGTACTTGAAACTGAGTCTATATATAAAACTTACCTACCTGTATTTACTGGAAGTTGTTCTGGAAGCTGTAGAACCGTGTCTGGCATGCAGAAAGTGTTGAAAATATTTTTTGAATTGTTAAGTGAATTTGAGCTCATTCTGTGTGGCCTAGAAAAAGTGGCTGTTGCCCTTTATTACAAAAAGAAGAACCATCCAAACACTGGGACCCATATATACAATGTTCCCCACAAGAGATTCTTCTTTACCTACAAGAATCAGAGGCAGGAGTGGGGTGGTAATGTCAGAGGTTGGTGATTAACTGTGGTGGTAGCTTTGGGCAAGTTCCATTCTGATGCTGCTTAAGATGTAATTAGAAGGGACATTCTGATTTATAAGTTAATGTGATTTTATCTGTACTTTTAATTAGTTTCTCAGAAAGACACTATTGTTTCTGAGCTCAAAAGTTTTAGAAATTAATAAACTTCCGAAATGATAACGGAGTTTGGAGATATCTGATCTTGGCAGCTTGAAGGAGAAAGGAGGAAACTGAGGCTCAGCAAAGGAAAGGAGCTTGCCTGAGGCTTCCCAGCAAGGTAGCATCAGTTTCAGTGTGAGAGTCAGTGCTTCCTGGCTGCTAGCCCAGGACTCTTAATGGACATCTGGGGATGATTAACGCATCTGTGGCCAGCTGCTCACTTGCACTGATGGAATGCATGTGAACGTTGCAATCCATACAGCCTACTCCCTGCAAAATTCTAAGATGAAACTCTTGTGGAAAGGAACTGGGCAAAACAGGTCTAAAAGCCTTTTCCCAATGTAGACTCCAAATGTTGAAGAGGCTCATGAGAGACCTTTTGGCAGGTGTTCTTGGTGAAGCCTAACCAACTTGCTGGACTCACAATCTGCAAAGAGGGAACAGAGACAGGGACCTTCCTATGCTGGTCATGTTTGTGGTACCTGAACAATTGGAGATGTATGGCCTTTTGTTGTCAAGCTCCTGATACCTGGCCTTACATGGGAAGCAGGCACTTGGAACCATTCTCTCTACCTGTAGGATGCTGTAGGGTATGACTAAGTATGTAGGCTATGAATCCACTTAAATGCATCCTTAGACACAGAAACATGTGCAGTGTACTGGGATATTGTTAACACACAAATCTTTAATCACACGGTGTCAATATTATGGAGACAGTAAGACACAGATCATTGATGCGATATATTGTGAATGATCCGCTGAAAACATTATAATAAGTGCTGACAAGTCAGAGAAAATATCTCAACCTAGCACCACCCCTGCATCCCAAAAGCCTTGCCACACTAACCCACAGTAACTAACAGGGACTGTAATTATTCAAAGGGAGGAGGCATGCATAGTAATTCTCCTTGTCTCTCCACCACAATCAATCTGGAGCTTTACTACTATTTTGTCTTGCTATCTAAGGGTTAGTTCTAAGAGGTTATCACCTTTCTGCACCACCAACAAAAGAAAAAAAATAATTGCTTTACTACCTTGCATAATTCCCTAACAGCCTTCCATCCATTAAAGGTTAATTCTTTGGGATTTAGTTTAGCACTCTCTCTGGTCTTATGAGGAAATGTAAAGTTTCCTGAGTGGGATATTATAACCATCTGGACCTCACATCTCACCCCACGTTTTTGCAGAGGCCTTTCAGCAGGCACTGAAGATAAATTCTACCTGCTCTATCAGTACCAGCTGCCGAAGCTTCCACTTCTGGTCCTTCTGTCACTTACTGTGTACTTTGTTCGCCAACATGGTTCTAAGCTCTGTAAGTGTATTTTTCTCATTCCACATTCCAAGCAACACAATTTTGTAGGTACATGTATGAGGATTAGCAACACACTATATGGGGCAGAGGAGAGGGCTCATGTGGTAAAGTGGGTGGGTAGTGCAGAAACATAAGGAGCCGAGTTTGGATCCTTAGCACCCATATAAAAGCTTGTTGTGATTAAGTTTATCTCTAACTCTAGGCCTAGGAGAGTGGAGAAGACAGATCGAGTGGCTATGCTGGCTAGGCACTTTAGGCTGTTGGAGAGCTCCAGATTCTCTGAAAGACATTGTCTCAAAATGAAAGGTGGAGAAGTAAAGGAAAGCCCTATATATTGACCTCTGGCTTCTGCAC
>JAQHUG010000049.1:815343-827792 GCA_028555095.1 Dicrostonyx torquatus
GAAGAGAGGTGGGGAAGAGAGATGGAGAGAGACAGCAGATAGGAGAGGGGAGACACACAGAAAGACAGAGATAGAATGAGACAGAGTGACACACACACACACACACACACACACACACACACACACAGAGAGAGAGAGAGAGAGAGAGAGAGAGAGAGAGAGAGAGAGAGACCATATAGATCATAGGAACCAGCATAGAATGACAATGTAGAGGAGTGGTGACATCTCTCCCTTTACCTTTGTCCCAGACAATAAAGCCTCTGAGTTGGATATTTAGTGAACACAAAGGAAATGGCCCAACTAGAGTTAACTCTCCAGGCTGGAGAAAGTTGACTTGTGGTTAACCTTCACTGCTGTAACCAGAAGACCAAGTATTTAAATTTGAATTTTAAGTTTTCAAACCTCACGAGCTAGCACTAGTTCAATTATTCAGAAATCTTCTAGCTTTAAAGAAGCCTGGAGACTGTCTATTTCCATGGCTTTCAGACATCTATGACATATATTGTGAAGCATATTTTATATTGTTATTAATACACACACACACAGAAAAGTTAACAAATATCCTTAAAGTAGGTTATGCGCAATGAAAATATCTCTTCTACGTTCTCTCACCCATAGCACAAATAGACATATATGATATATGCAGAGATAATAAAAGTCAGCCAATATTTATCAAGACTAGAGGGTTATGATCTCATATTTTCCATTGTACTGCAGTCCATATTTTAAATTTCCCACATGACTCAAGGAGTTGTTGGTATGACTATGCTAGTCAATTTGTGTCATTGTGACAAACTCCCTGAGAAAGCACACATCCAAGGAGGGAATGGTTAATTTGGCTCAGGGTTTCAGATGTTTTAGTCCTTGATGGATTGGACCTTTGGCTTTTGAGCTGGTGATAGAGGTTGGGGGATGGGGCAAAGACGCTCCCTTCAGAACCAGGATGTAAAAGAGATATGTTTCTTTCTCACTTCTCCTTTGTGGACACATCCCAATGACCCAACTTCCTCTAAGTGAGTCCCCTTCTTAAAGGTACCAGCATATCCCAATGGAACCATGGTCTTGGGGCTTACCTACTAATACATAGGGCTTTGGAGGATATTTCACATATAAGTCATAACATCTATATTTTGGAAAGTATTATCATCTGATGCTATAGACTTTTACAGGTGGAAGAAGAAAGTAAAACCCCGAGAAAATCCCTACTTCTTTGTTCAGGATCACCTGACAAGGTGGGGGTGGACATGATTAGAACCAAGGTTCCCAATACCACCTCAAACCTATGAGTGACAGTGTCCTCAGTGATGGACTTTAGCCATTAATTAGCTTCAGTCTGACAGTAGATTAATTTCATTGATTGCTCATGTATCTGTCTTTAGATGTGGTGGCATTGACCTCCACTGTCCTAATGTGTGGTTTATTTTATGAAGTTGTACTGACAGAGTTCATATTTGATATATGGGCTTGGACATGTATGTTTGTTCATTTTATATTGCTGTAACTGAATGTCACATACTACTTCATTTGTAGAGAAGTTTATTTAAGTTAGAGTTAAGAGCTTAACCCCAGAGCTCTTGGTATCTGCTTTGTGTGTGTGTGTGTGTGTGTGTGTGTGTGTGTGTGTGTGTGTATGTGTGTGTGTATGTGTGTGTGTATGTGTGTGTGTGTGTGTGTTATTATGGTCATAAACATCACATGGTGAGACAGAGTGAACAAACCCAAGAGACTTACCTTAGCAAAGCATAGAATGGAAGAATGGAGTTTTTCATGAAGGCAGTGTCCTAGGAGCCAGTCACCTTCCAGAGATCTCACCTCCCAACACTACTGCCCTGGGAAATAAGTTCCAAAAGAGGAAATTGGAGTGCATTTAAAGACTAAGTTTATATTTGTACTTTTACTTTATTTTTTCCACTTTATTGTTTAAAATAGATCTTTTTTGCATACTTGATATCCTTATTATGGTTTCTCTTTTCTCGAGTCCTCTAAGTTTCTCCCCACTACCCCTTCCTTCTGGATCTGTTGAGGAATATTTCTTTAACTATGTAAAGATGCATTGCAATTTTTTATGTTGCAGAATATTTGTTTAATTATGTAAAGATGTGTTGCATTTGTTTAATTATGTAAGGATATGTTGCTGCTTTATCTTGCCTGATTAAAGCACCTGATTGGTCTACTAAAAAGTTGTACAGCCAATAGCAAGGCAGGAGGTATAGGTGGAATTTCCATGTAAGTAGGAGGAGGAATTTAGGCTTGAAAACAGAAGAAAGAAAAGGAGTAAAAAAAAGTAGTGGAACAAACCTAAGGCAGAACATTCATAACTAATAATTAGTTGCTATGTCTTTATTGGAGAGCTGGTTGGCAGTCCAAAGAAATTCCAAAGATCCAATCCTTTCTGTCCATCATTAGAAAACAGACAGGTGGGGCTGGAGAGATGGCTCAGTGGTTAAAAGCACTGCTTGTTCTTCCAAAGGTCCCGAGTTCAATTCCCAGCAACCACATGGTGGCTCACAACCATCTGTAATGAGATCTGGTGCCCTCTTCTGACCTGTGGGCATACATGCAGACAGAATACTGTACACATAATAAATAAATCTTAAGAAAGAAAACAGACAGGTTACTAAGGGATGACTAAGACACAAATAAAACAAAAACTAACACATTCAAACAGAACAGAGCAAACAGAAGGGAAAGAGCCTAGGAGAAGGTATAATAAACAGAGAGACACTTGTTTGCAAGGTCAGGTATTCCATAAAAACACTAAACTGGAAGCCATGATACATGCCCAAAGGCCCTGTAGGGTAAAAAGAGAGGAGAAAAAATAAAAATAAAATAAAATAAGAATAATAAGATAGAATTTTAAAAGAGAAAACCCCCTGATATGACATTATGAGACAAGGAACCTTCAAAGATGACACTGAGTTTGTTTTCTGTTGGTCATCTACTGCTGGGCATGTCTGTTCCATAGTGAGACTCTGTTAGAGAAAACCAAATGTTCTGTTCCTCTCTCTCTCTCTCTCTCTCTCTCCCTTCCTTCCTTGCTTTCTTTCTTTCTTTTTTGTTTTGTTTTTGAAACAGAGTTTCTCTGTGGCTTTTGGAACCTATCCTGGAGCTAGTCCTTGAGGGACAGGACGGCCTCAAACTCAGAGATCTGCCTGCCTCTGCCTTCCCAAGTGCTGGGATTAAAGGCATGCACCACCACTGCCTGTCAAGAAAACCAAATTTTCATTTGCAAGTGGTTATCAATTAGAGACTGCTTCCAGGTTAGGGATGGAAGCACGAGTCCTCTTCTCTTTTTAGCTCTAGGATCTGTCTGATGCAGACCAGTGCAGGTCCTGTGTATGCTGAGTCTCTGAGTTCATATGATCTTTGATACTATTAATTTAGAGGGCCTTGTCTCCTTGGTTTCCTCTATATCCTCTGGCTCTTCTGCAAGGTTCCCTGGGCCTTGAGAGAAGGGGATGTGACTGGGACATATTATTTAGGGCTGAGTGTTCTAAGGAAGAAGATTGTTCTAACTATTGGCATAATGTCTGGCTGTGGGTCTCTGTATGTTTTCCCCTGTGTTGAATGAGGAAGCTTCTCAGATGATGGTTGAACATGATCACATATTCTTTCTGTGTCAGGAATACCACACTCAGATAATTATTTTTTCTAGCTCCATCTATTTACCTGCAATGTGGTACATTTACATAATGCAGCATTACTCAGTCATATGAAAAATGAAATCTGCAAGCCTTCTTAAGAAATTGTGCCATCCACATTATCATTTGTGAGACTCTGAGCCACATCACATATTTGACTTCTTTAAAAGAGCTGTTACAACTGGCACTGCCCTGTTGGGTCCTATGGTACTGTGTTCTTTACAACACAGAATGTATTGAGTTTTTCATGCTTGCCTTCATGATAGATGGGCTATGGTAGGGATATTATTATTTTGTCTTATAGTAATTTTTGTTTGAAAATTTTATACATGTATACAATTTGTCTCAATGTTTCTAATTCTACTCCTCACCCTCGGTCGGTGTGGCGAATCTGCACAGTGTGTGTGTGTGTGTGTGTGTGTGTGTGTCTGAGTGTGTATGTGATTCAGAAAATTTACTGGTGGCCTCCATCTCAAAGCAAAGAAATTCCCTCCTTCCTCAGGACTCAGCAACTGCTCAGCTAGAGGTAGAGCCTCCACAGCCCCTTCCCTAGTCAGTCATGTTGGGATTTTTCAGATTGCTTGGACTTCTGCAGATAATCATAGCCTCTATGAGTTCATGAGTGCAACAGACATGTCATGTCCACGGACAGCATATAACACACTCTTGCATCCCTGTTATCCCTCCTCCACAGTGTTCCCTGAGTCTTGGTGGGGTATAGCTTGCTATAAATTGTTACAAGGAGAGTGGCCCTTTGTTTGTTCCACCCTGGCTAGCTTACATCCGAAATAACAACACAGAAATTGTATTAATTAAATTACTGCTTGGTCTATTATCTCTAGCCTCTTATTGGCTAACTCTCACATCTTGATTTAACCCATTTCTATTAATCTGTGTTCACCATGAGGTGGTGGCTTACTGGGAAAGATTTAGCATGTCTGACCTGGCGGCTCCATGATGACTCTCTGACTCTGCTTTCTTCCTTCCAGAATTCAGTTCTGTCTTCTCCACCTACCTAAGTTCTGCCCTATCATCAGGCCCAAAGCAGTTTCTTTATTAACCAATGAAAGCAGCACAAATACAGAAGGACCTCCTACACCAATAAATGCTCTGTGCATGCTGCCTCTGTCTCTGTGAGTTCACATGTACTTTGGTCCTGTTGATTTAGAGGGTCTGGTTTTCTTCATGTCTTCCTTCCCCTGTGGCTTTTATTCTCTTCCTACCACGTCTTCCCTCTTCTACAGGGTTTACTGAACCCTGAGCGAGGGATTTAGTGGAGTGTTCAGGGCTGAATCTTCCAAGATCTCTCACAATCTGTTTAATATCTAGCTGTGGGTTTCTGTATTTGTTTCCCTCTGCTGCAGGAGGAAACATCTGTGCTGTTCTCTCTCTCTCTCTCTCTCTCTCTCTCTCTCTCTCTCTCTCTCTCTCTCTCTCTCTCTCTCTCAGTGTGTGTATGTGTGTGTGTGTGTGTGTGTGCGTGTGTTTGTGTGTGTACATGCATGTGTGATTGCGGGTGCCTGTGGAGGCCAGCATTAGCTTCATCCAGAGCAAACTGAGGACGGTAAACAGTTGTGAGTAATTGAAGAGTAAGCTGGAAGTTGCCCAGCAGGTGTTGGCTGGAAGAGCTTTCTTCATAGACGGAAGAGTGAGGAAAGAGGTGGGTTTTATGCTTTGCATGTGAGAACCAACAGGGAGAACAGTGGGGATGAGAGTGGAGGAGTAGTGAAAAGCATGCGGATCCCAGGAGGGATTTTAAAAAATGCATTTCTGTTACTGAACTCAGTAGTTTTCAGTGAAATACTTTTGCCTATTAATCCTGCTGAGATTATGAGAGGCACTGATTTGTCCCCTGTGAACAAGTATTTCATAAAGAAACACACATGAGTCAAGAAATGCAGGAGAACCCAATCTCACTAGCCTGTCAATGGAAGGTAATAGCAGAGACTGAGTCAGGCATAGGGAGACTACTAGGCAGAACACTCAATGGAAGTGAATTTCCAATCAGTTGAGAGTGTTCATACTGCCAAAGTAGTAGGAAATTGCACTTTATATTGAAAGTTATAGACTGTTATCATTTTAAAAATCAGTTTGTTTGATCAAAGCAGGAGGCTAAAATAACACAGAGTGGAGAATTAACACACTCTCCCAATCCTACTTACAGAACCTTCTCCCATGATTTTCCCAGAATTCCCTCCACTCTCCCAAAGAGTGAACTAAAGAGAGACTGAACACACATGCTGCAAGTGCATTAATCTATTTTTGTTGAAGAAAATATGCACCCTTAATAGCAAAAGTGAACCTTAAATCCTACCAAGACTTTCAGTTCCAGACGTGATGAAGACTGTTTTAGGGTAGATATATGTATCCAGTGCCACTTAATTTCAAGAAAATATTTATGTTGAATGATTTTTATGTGTGCATTTATTTCTGTTAAAGAAAACAGTGGCAATGGAAAATAGTATTCGGACAGTTTTCTCTTTCAGCTGCAAGCATCGCTCAGAGTGGAATCCTTTTTGCACTCAAATTGGGCCTGCCAGCTCTAAAGAGGGCAGTTGAGATAATATGATAAACTGGCCCATGTGTTCAATCTTAGCTCATCAAGGCTGCGTCAGAGCTGACATTTCCGTACAGTGTGACTTGATGCTCTGATTACAAATTGGTCTTGAGCAGCCAGAGGCTTTGTAATTGCATTCTCTGAGGGATTGCACTTGTATTATTAGGTCTGTTTTGGTTTTGAAACCCGGAGGAAGAAATATGTTCCTGATTCCATTCTCTTGTTTCAGACTGTAACAGAAATGGACATTCATCTAGAAAAGGATGTAACTTATTATATGAAAAATTAAAGCCTTTTTATCTTCCTCTGAGACAAAGTTGATAACATTGTTTTGTCCTGGGTCTTAGAGGTTTCAAATAACTTAAATTAAGAATTTTAAGAAGAACAGGGTTGAGGGCGTAGCTCAGTAGGTAGGGTGCTTGTTTAACATTCATGAAGCCCCGGGTTCCATCCCTACCAACATGCTCACCTTGTGTGCTGCCGCAAGCCTGTAATCCCAGTGAAGGCAAGAGAATCAAAGTTCAGTGCCATCCTCTACTCCACAGTGAGTTCCAGGCCAGCCTGGGATACACAAGACCATGTCTCAAGATACAACAAAATATTAAAATAAGAATATCATTGTGTATTTATATTTCTTAATATTTTCTGTAATAAGTAGATGAATCATTGTGGAAAAGTGAAAATATATAGTTCTGTAACGTTTGTACTTTCATTAAATGATTGTCTTGAAATGTATGTAGTAATGTGTGCATGTTCATGGATGCAGGCACATGTGTGCTGTGGCGGTGTATGTGTAGGGATCAGAGGGCAACTCTTAAGGGTTGGTTCTTTCCTGACTTTACCTGGGCTCTGGGGATGTAATTCAGATGATCAGGCTTGTGTGGCAAGTACTTCTATTCATTGAGTTATCTCACCAGCCATCATTCAATAATTCTATGTTTAATTTACTTTTGTAAACTTTATACACGGTGAGATTGATAGTAACCATTTTTTTTTTGATCAATGACCTTTTATGCCTGTGGTCCTGGGGAATACCTCTGGAGAGTCTAGATAGAGTATATACTGCTGAGAGTAGATTGAGACTAATAAACACTGTATGTAATTAAGATTTAAAGTATTAATGTAGATTTGAAACTGAGGATTCAGTTACTGAAGTTGTCAGCTCTATTTGAAGAAAAACAAACCGGTTTTACTTTCAAGCACCTCGACAGCCAAGCAGATCATCAATGTGCCAAGTGAGGGGTTCTTTAGCAAACACTGGAGGGATGTCCTATAATTCAGTCCTAGTGTGGTCTACTTAGGATAATATCTGATTTTCAGACTCTGCCCGACTAGTCCTTAACACCCAACCCCATTCGTATCTGCACATCTACAGTATCAGGTTGTGACCCATATTCTAGACCTCTCTTTAAGTTCAGTTAATTTGCTTACAGTGATGAATGTGTGTGTGTACCTGCACATACACACATGCACACATGCTAAATCTGTTTACTGATTTATTATAAATATCCCAGTTTACAGAGGGTGTAAGTGAGCCAGTGAACAGACTGATGAAAGATGCCCTAACATGCTGTGTTAGGTGAAAGAACATGGGGTTTCCAGACTCTCTCCCTGGGTACCACCCTCTTGGTACCTCCTTTTGTTCAGCAGTACAGAACCTCTTAAAACTAGTGCTTTGGGGCATCTTTATTTCATAGGAATAAATGATAGAATAAATGATAAAGTCATTGGTCATTAGAATCAATTTGCCTTTTAACCTCCATGCCTTCAGAGGTGAGAGGTGTGGGATTAGATATTCAACCTCAAGAAACTGGTCTATTGCCCTGGCTGCGAGTCCCTAGCTTGAGTTATCCAGAAGCATAACAAGAATTATCACCTCAGAAACCAGGTTCTGGAGCTATTCCTGATATTTCTATGGTATAGGGATTCATGAAGGCCTTGAGAGAGTCCTTATATGCAAACATACTCTCCTAGCATATTTGTCTACAGGTCCTTATAAGCTCAAACCATGAGGCAAAGAACACATATTGAGTAGAGTAGTACATTTGGGCGAGGCTTCCGGTGTTCTACCGGAGAGTCAGTGTTACATGGCCACAGATGCAGGAAATTCAGCGTACATTCAAGGTCAGTGTACTGCAATTGTCTGGATCACAGGTGATTCTGTTTTGTTTTTGTTTTCATTGCTAGATTTGGAGGAAAGAGGGGAAATTTTCATCTATACTACATTAATATTTTTAAAAAATCCTGAAACCTTAAAGTAAAATCCGAAAGGAGTGGTGCTGAGCCAGTAGCAACTGAGAAAGATGGAAACCATTCAGACTACAAATTACCATGCAGAAATGCAGCTATCCATTCATATCAGCCTTGAGAAAGAACTTGTGAGACAGAATCAAGGGAGCTGAGCCCAGGAGCCCTAAACACATGCCTGAAACATGGCCAAGGGGCCCCAGCTTAATGACTTCCACTTCCAGCAAAAGCAGTGGCAAATCTCTCTCTGGAAAAAGCTTCCTGTGTAGACTGATAGTAATCCCATGGGTGAATATGTAAAAGGAGATTCCACAATCAAAAGTTTCAAAGATTTGCAAGAAAGGCACCCATTGTCAGTTAGAAATACCAGAAATAAAACCAAGCAGAAAGCTGGGCTTAGCCTCTGAGAATTTCCAGGAGCAGACTTCGCAGATTTAGAACAGAAAGTAGCTGTATATGAATGTTTAAAGAAGGAACAAAAGATAGTTCTTTAAAATGTGAGCCACACAAAAGACCATATGAAATGCTTGTGAATATTTTATAAAGAGCTGGATCCTATGACTTTTCCAAAGAAAATGTCAATAGAATAAAAAGCTTAATGGGTAGATGAATAGCACCATAGAAATGAAGTTATAGGAAGACAAGGAGTTACTCCAGAATTCTGCATGCAGACAGAAAGTTACTCTCAGAGGGGTGGATGTTGAGAGATAGGACAAAGACCTGTGAGCCTTCTCAGCTGAGAAAGCTGCTAGCCTCTGAGCCCTATTAGCCTAGTTAAATCCCTAGGAACTGCTTGGTGGGAGGAGAGAATCAATTCCCACAAGTTGTCCACCAAATTTCACATGCAAGCCATGGAAATAACCCCTACACCCCACACAAACAACAAATAAATAAATAAATGTAAAATTGGCTTTTTAAGTAAGAGAGAGGCTAAATTGAAAAGTGTGTTCTATAAGTGGTTAAGGATCCACATACGGAGACACAGTGTTTAGTAATAGCTGGGAATTTCCTGAAGGTAAAGATTTTTATCTACCGGTACAATGTGTTCAATAAGTATACATAAAATTTAGAGTCTATTAACAGACACATTTTAAAGAAATTGAAATGTGGACCATAGGAGAAGACCTTAAGAGCACCCAGAGAACAGAAGACCCCTCCCCACTTACCAACAAATAACACAATAGCATCTTCAATGACCTGAATAATATTATCAAGATTGTAAGAGAAAGTAACTATTGAACTAAGGTTGTTTCCCTGTCCACTGTAGAAAGAAAATAAAATACATTTCTGGACAGACAGGACCTCACCTAGGAAATATCTAGAGAGGAAACTTGCAAAAGATAGGCAGCCGTAGAATAAGGTATGAGAACAGGATGATGTATGGGTAAAATTAAAAAAAAAAAACATAAATGACGTCATTATTTTTTCCTGCTGTATACTATTCCATTGTGTAAATGAACCACGTTTTCTTTATCCATTCTTTGGTTGAGGGGCATTTAGGTTGTTTCCAGGTTCTGGCTTTTACAAATAAAGCTGCTATGAACATAGTTGAGCACATGTCCTTGTGGTATGATTGAACAACCTTTGGGTATATACCCATAAGTGATATTACTGGGTCTTAAGGTAGGTTGTTTCCTAATTTTCTGAGAAATTGCCATACTGATTTCCAAAGCAGCTGTACCAGTTTGTACTTCCACCAGCAATGGAGGATATAATGACGTCTTGAAATTTGCAGGCAAATAAATGGTTCTAGAAAAGATCATAATGAGTGAGGTAACCTAGACCCAGAAAGACAAATATAAAATATACTCACTCATAAGTGGTTTTTAAACATAAAGCAAAGAAAAACCAGCCTATAATTCACAACCCCTAGAACCTAGACAAAACAGTACCCTAAGAAAGACATACATGTGTGTGTGAAGTGTGTGTGTGTGTGTGTGTGTGTGTGTGTGTGTGAGAGAGAGAGAGAGAGAGAGAGAGAGAGAGAGAAAGAGAGAAAGAGAGAGAGAGAAAGAAAGAGCAGGATTGAATGAGATTAAACCTATATAAATATTAAAATTACAGCCACGTACAACTAAATCAGAGTACTTTTGGTTATTGAAACATACTTGAACTATACTTATCTTGCTATATACACATATATTGATATTTGAAAATATTTACCAGCTATGGTATCTGAACATTGGTCTTTCTGCTCTGAATTCTGCTATCAGCATAAGATGCCTTATAGTGCTGACCTAATTCTAAGGGAGACAGAGGCAGGCAGATCTCTGAGTTTGAGACTAGCTTGGTCTACAGAGTGAGTTCCAGGACAACCAGGACTACACAGAGAAGCTTTGTCTCAAAAAAACAAAAATTAAAACAAAACAACAACAAAAAATGGTTAAAAGACATAGGAAGTCAGTTCCTCCCCTCCATAGTTTATTAACTTGTTTTCTTTCCATCTCTATTTCAGAAAAATGGGACCAGTTGGCAAACCAGAAACCTGGGCTTATGTCTGACTTCTCTCAGTATTTCTGTAGTATTTTGGCCAGTTCATTGAATCCTCTTTTGCCACATAGATTTTCCTTTTTTTTTTTTTACCTATTCTGACTACTTCAGCAGGTGCATTTGAATCTCATAGTTCCTAAATTAGGAGTTGCTTGGGACACTTAAAACAAACAACCAAACTAGGTGCTGAAGACTGACCCCAGATTTTTGATTTGATAAGTCTGGAGCTGGCCAGAGGATTTGCATCCCTACCCAGTTCACAGCAAGCCTGGAGCTGTTCATCTGAAGACCATACTTTGGGACCCCCTTAGCTAGTTTTCCTAGGACTCTGCTGCTCTGGACAATAAGGGCATCGCCATAATCTTTCACAGTACCTTGCTTTGTAACTCTTTCTTAATCTAGAACTTGAATGGCATTGACATCTTTTATCTCTAATCAAGTGTAAGGAATGGAAAGTTTTGTAGTCTAGTGTGTCTGGTATATGCAGCAGTTAAGGTGAATGATTTAGGAGGGATGCTACCATCTCTGTGTGAAATTTGTTATTTGAAATTCTAGAAATTGCCCCACGTCTTACCTTCTTTTCTCTACCTTAAGTCCCAGCTTTACAACAAATAAATAAACAAATAATATATAAAATGGAAAGAAGAACTTAAGGTAAAATATTACAAATTAGAGACAAAGATGTTAATACATCATACAGTATACTGATCTTTTTCTTTATCTCATCAGACCTTATATGATTTTATCTATTTGTTTTCAAAATATAAGCACTTGAAATATTTATCAAATATATTTTAACTTCAATAATTGAATCTATCTGTTCTTGATACTTAAAAAATAAGCAAGCAATATGGAAGAGGGTACCTGAACTGGCCTTACCCTGTAGTCAGACTGATGAATATCTTAAATATTATCATAGAACCTTCATCCAGCCACTGATGGAAACAGAGGCAGAGACCTGCACTGGAGTGCTGGAATGAGCTCCCAAAGTCCAGTTGAAAAGTGCGAGGAGTGAGAATATGAGCAAGGAGGTCAAGACCATGATGGGTACACCCACTGAAGCACTTTACCTGAGCTAATGGGAGTTCACCAACTCTGGCCAGACAGGGAAGGAAACAGCATAGGTCCAAACTAGATCCTCAGAATGTGGGTGACAGTGGTATGGCTGAGGAAGACTGCAGGGCCACTGGCAATGGCACCAGGATTTATCCCTACTGCTTGTACTGTCTTTTTTTTTGGAATTTATTCTCTTTTGGATGGACACCTTGCTCAGCCTAGATATAGTAGGGATGGCACTGGATCTTCCTCAAAGCAATGTGCCTTACTCTTTCTGAGGAGAGGATGGGGTGTGGAGGGAGTGGGAACTGGAATTGATATGTAAAATGAAAAAAGATAGTTTCTTTTCTTTCTTTCTTTCTTTTTTTGTTTTGCTTTTCATTTTTATTTTTTTATATATATTTTTTATTATTGTTAAAAGAAAAATTTACATTTACTCCCCTTGTTCCTGGCCCTCC
>JAQHUG010000049.1:838710-855444 GCA_028555095.1 Dicrostonyx torquatus
CAGGCAAAAGTTGGAAGCATGGGTGTGGGGATGGGGCTGGAGGTAGGGGTTAGGGGTGGGAGTAGGTAAAAGGGAGGGGGTAAAAGGGAGAAGGAAGAACTGGGGAGAGCCTGAGGGTGGTGGAGGGTGGAGATGGAGGAAGGGTGGATATTGGAGAAGGGAATAAGATATCTACATTGAGGGAGTCTTTTTGGGATTGGCAGGAGACTTGTCTCTAGAGGGGATCCCGGGTGTTCCCAGGGATGTCCCAAAAATATTACTTGTCGGTAAGAAATGCAAGCAATATATAGATGTGACTCATTAATATATTAGCCACTTCTCTGAGAAGCTGTGCAAGGGATGGCATTCACTTTCACCTCAGCTATCTGGCCTGAACACTTTGATGGAGCTTGGCATGGGTTGAGCTGGTGTATGGGACAGGGAAACCACAGAGACGGAGCAGGTTTGACATCTAGCTGAGTACTCTTCAGAGTGTTTCAGAACTTGATTGTGTCTTGTGTCTCTAGAATAAGTACTAAAAGCCGAGAGTAGCAGTGTAGCAGATCGGTCTGTGCCAGGTCAGTTACACTCCACAGAATGTGATAGTTAATACCACATCTGTCCCCAGTCTTTCGCTCCTGGGCTTGGAAAGAAGAGCAGAAAGCCCATGTGTAGCATTCTGCTAAGGCTCTTTGTACTTTCAGACTCCACTGTGGAGAAATATGGTAGCAAGGGTGCTGGGCTAGGAGACCAGAAACCCATACTCAGTTACCAGAGGAAAGTCATAATTGAATCATAGAAGGTTTAGAGGTTAAACTTGAGAGTGTGTCTGTAACAACAAGCTGAAGTTTACTGAGTAGGTGTTAGAGTATACTAAGTGATTTGTTTATCTTATAACTCATTTAATTCTAACAACCATGCTAATTAAGCCCTGTCTTATGAGGTGGGTACATGATAAATGCTTTGCATATATCATTCAATCTTTATTATTTTCAAATAAAACAGTGATAACATCCTTGGACATGGGAAGGATGAACTTTGGAGAACTCAACCTCATTAAATAGTTGCTAAATAAAGAGCACAGTGGTGTGTTCAAGGGAGAACATGAACACCCCAAACACAGCCCTCTTCTGTCTCATATGCTGCTTGTTGTGATCAACACTTTGGATATATGCCACTGTCGGGGGCCTGTTTGTGGGATCAGAGCACAAGGCTGTGTGCACCTATTTCCTATGTAGTCTTATGTACTCACTATGTGTTCTTGCATAGCCTCCTGGGTCTAACCAGATGTAGGCTGGCATGTAGGAGCTGTGAACACCTTGAGGTGATAATTTCCTATAATCTTGAGTTTCGTTCTGCTATAAGCAGAGTCAGAATGTGACAGCTCTGACAAAATAATTTCCTCGGTTGCCAATCAACTCTCCAGATATGTGCCCACTGCAGCCTTTGCTACTTCTTGAGGTTGGGCGAGACAAAGGGCAGTCTGTATCTACACTGTTGGTGATGGACCTCATCAGGAATCTCATGATGTGAGATAAGTGAAATTTCTAGAAAGAACTTTACAAGTATTGTTTCTAGTTTCCCAGGGACTAGACTGATTGACTGTGGTCTTCTCATGTTTTATGTCTATAATAACTCTGGAAAACTATTAGCTTTCAGTTTTATAGTTTACTATCTACAGAGAAGTTTGTGGTCAGTTTTCTGTGATATTTGGTCATGGGGCTGAAGTATTAGCATAAAGTTTATAAGATTGGATGATATTTCTAGTTTGTCAGAAACCATATTACTCTAAATTCACATGGAAATATTTGGACATTAATTTTGACTGGGTCAATATTTCAGTAGCATAGACAAAAAGCGGAAATTAGTATTTTAATTGTATCTAATAAAGTGCATGACTATGCTGCATGTAAACCTCACTCATTTTCTGCCAGCTTACCATTTCTTTCTGTTACTTAGTTCCTCTTGTCCTACATACAGAAAGTAACACATTTGCCATAGATTATATGGATGCAGCTTTATCAGCTTTCTAAGACATTTTTGGAATTAACAGTACCAAAGCCCTGATAACAGAAACACCTTTATACACACATTTTTAGGCACCCATGGCTCATGAACAAGGGAGAGTCAAGGATGTTCTGTGTTCTTTTATTTAACATGTCAACAGTGTGCATTGTTCACTGACAAAGTCGATCCTGGTAGATGTTCTCCATCAGGAGGCAAATATAATTGATGTTCCCCATCAGGAGGCAAATATAATTGATTAGTGTTCTAACATGCATCTTTCCTTTCTGCTTGTCTTCTGTACTTAGTGGACTAGTTGGCTCCAACTGTTGTCTCTATGTCGGTCTCAAAATGTTAGTTATCCTCACTCATTCCTCAGCTTATTTAGTTGAGCAACCTAAACCATTGGCTCTGTTGATAGGATATCTCTCTTATGAGTGAATTCTGTTGCCTCTCTGCTCATAAGATGTACTAGGCTGGTTCAGGTCAGAGGAACTGCTGAAAGGGACCCACACAATGGTCCTCACCATCATTGTCTTTATCTTCCTCTCCATGATTAACACCAATTTCACTATCATTTCCACTCTGACTCTTTCCATCACTGTCTCCATCATCCTTTTCGTCATTCTCCCTGTTATTCCCACCAGTCTCCACCACCGTTATCACTCTCTACTCTTCTCACCGTCATCAGGAACCATCACCCTCTTCATCTGTCCCTCCATCATTCTACCCAGGTCTTATCATTATTAATTACCACGATCCTGTCTATCATCCTCACCCGCATTGTCACAATAATTCTGCGATGTCTGTTGTACACTCATTATATAGCATAAATTAAGCTAAATGCTGTTCCTAGCTAATTTACATTGCACTGTGTGGTAAGTATTGTCTTCCCTTCCTTACAGATAGAAACCTGAATATCAAGAGAATGAATTTACCCCAAAGCCCTGAGCCTTTATGTGCACATACCAAAATGGAACTCTATTAGTGTTTGATATTCAATCCCAGACTATGTAGTTACATATGTATATAACTAGACTATTTATTATCTTCCTGATTCTTTCTCCCCTTCCTAGGCACTGCCAGGATTGTTGAAAGGGGGATATAAACACACACACACACACACACACACACACACACACACACGGCCTGAACATTGTAAACAGATGGTGGCCAGGTATAGTGATCACTAGCTGCTGGTCATGTTGTCCAGTCATATCTCTATTTTAGGTTAACTTTTAGGTTCAGAACCCCAAACAAAGGCATCCTAAAAAATGGTGCTTACTGTCTCTTACAGTGGAAACTCCTGCAGTTCTCAGACTGTTCTATTCATTATTGAAAAAGCACTTGCAAACAAACAGAATAAAACAAAAGGATATTTAATTCTTCCTAAAGTTGATCACTGAAAATAATAATGTCTGCCCTGCTTCATGGTTTGCAAAGGCTTGCATATTTTATGCGTTCACTGATTTTCATTCTGGTCTTAGGTAGCTGCAGGTGGCCTCAGATTTGCTCTTTTGGCCCTGAGTTCCTGATCCTTTTGGTGTTGGAATTTTAAGCAAGCACCTTCACTTCTATTTTATGTGGTGCTGGAGATTTAACCCAGGGCTTTGTACTTGTTAGGGGAGTACTCTACTGACTCGATGTAATTTGTAACAATGGTAACAATAATATTACCTATTACCTACTTAGTATTTTCCCACACACAATCTTCGTGGAAGCTCTAATGATTCATCCTCCTAGAGTTCATGAAGAGTCCATGGTGTTGGCATAGATCATGTAAGCTATTCACCCAAAGTTTCCCAACAGTTGGCGTACTTAACCCTCAACTGGGAGGCCAGGCACATTAGATGCCATGCTCTCAGAACAATGAAGATGGTGACTGGACTGGGCCAGTAACATTACACCGGGAGCAAGGGTGCCTGCTACCCAACCTGATGACCGGAGTTTGATCCCCAGAATCCACAGAGTAGAAGCTGACTCTTGCAAATTCTCCTCTGACTTCCCCATGTGCACCATGACTAGTATGGACATGCACCCTAGTGTATACACAAAAAAATATAACTAAACATTAAATCAATAATAAATAAATAAATGAGACTAGTTGGGTTGCCTGTGGCTTGGTCTGAAGTACCTTTTCTGTTAGCATGAAACAGATCTTAGGGCAAGAAGTAATAAGAAAAAATACTTGCTTTGTTCTGTTATTCCTTGAGCCATGGCCCAACCTATTCATGACATTAATGCTTACTTGGTGATTGTAATAGTGTGTAGAGGTTATAGGCCTCATCCATAAGAGCTCTCTGAGTTAATTACTGTCATTCCTCTTTTACAGATGAACAAGTTGAAACCAAAGAGAGTTCAGTTAGAGCAGATCAGAACTGGGGCCTATCTTCTTTCATTTCGTCTAAGTCTGAAAATTGTGACTTAGTGACTCTGACCAAATAGGCTCTTCTCTGTTCCTTCTCTACATCAGCCGAGCACTACTCAGTTCCCCATTTTCCTATTGCATGGAATAGTTTAGTTTGTCTCTGTCTGGGACCATGTCCTACCCTCTTTCATGTGGTCACATGCAGTCACATTGCAGACAGGAATGCTAAGAATGATGTCTGGCCGCACATGTCTGTGACTTGACTGGTAGTCGCTTATGTATGCAGGTCAGTCCCTGCCGAATGTGCTCTTTGGGATTCAACCTTCTGCTGTGACTTTGACCAGGGTGGTTGTGAAGACCCTCTGTGAGGCATGGTGAGGACAGCATGTTAATTACCTCGACTCCTTCCAAAGACCCATTCTGCTCCTGTAAATAGAGAAACAGTTACATCTGCTTCTCACCCAGCAGGTCCCATATTGCCAGTGGCAACTTGTCAAAATGAAGGCCTGTCTCTCGTATTACAGATAATACAAGACAAACTACATTTTCTACTTCCTGACAATACGATTTGCTGAAGATAAGGTCCAGGGAGAGTTCTTGTAGGCTTAGCCTGACTTGAATCCTGTTATCAGGAAGATAGATTTTAGAGATCATTTCTATTAAGGGAAAGGACAAGAAGAGTGGCATCTTTTATTTAGCTGGAAGGACAGTGGTGTGAGTGTGATGTGAACATGAACTGGTAAACACAAGGAAGACATGCAAATATGAAGGCTGCCCAGAACATGAAGCTAACCTTGGAAGTTGCATTTTACTGCATCTACTGTAGTTAATTTTTGATAGCTTTCCTCTCATTTCACTGGAGTCCAACTTGCACACAGGCCATGGTCCCTGCCATTCAGACTCCATCTTCACTGTTAGCATTGTATTGGTTGCTCCATTGTCCCGTGTTCTTTTTTAGTTGTCTTTCACTTACTCTGAGAATCAGCATCTGAAATCAACGGTGTGATATTTCTGTTATGCATGTTACATAACATAATATATGTCAAGTAAAATGTGTAGTGGCATTTCACTTGTGTTTTAATAAATAAAGCTTGCCCGAAGATCCAAGAGTAAAACAGCCCCACTGGTCAACCATACACCAGGCAGTGGTAACACACACCTTTAATCCCAGTGGCCACACTGGTTGTCATAGAAACCTGGTGGTGCATGCCTTTAATATCAGTGGTGCACTCCCTTAATCCCAGTCCTAGAGAGGATTATCAGAAGGGAAGAAACAGTTCTCAGGCACAGTCTCATTGTGAGATTCTTGGAGGCAGGATTGCCATTTTGGACTGAATTTGAGGTAAGAGCCAGTGGCTGGCGGCTACTTTGCTTTTTGGATCTTCAGGTTGAATCCCAATTTCTCTCTCTGAGTTTTTATTAATCGTGCTCCAAAAATGTATATTTCACAATATGGACCATTTAGAATTCAGTCTGTCAGGGGTATCATTGGATGATATTCACTATTTTAAGGGATAAAAATTGGGGATGAGATGGGTGAATGAATTTAAAACTTCATTAGGAATATTCTATATGTGTATGTATGCACATACATATAACTATATATAGTTATGCATCATATTCCTCACATTTTATGAGAAGCAGTGAGAATTTTATAGTGGAAAAACACTAAGAAAGGAAATCTTCCCTTCACCTCCTTTACTAATCCCAGATCCATCCATCCATCCATCCATCCATCCATCCATCCATCCATCCATCCATCATCCATGCATCCATCCATCCAATGCATCCATGTATTCAACAAATAGATATTGAATATCTGCTATGCTAAAGACAAAGAGCAATGAATATTAGGAATTCTCTGTTTTTAAGGAGTTCAGAATCTACAATCAGAACATTGTAAATAATGTTCCAATTCCTCCTGGGAAAAGGCTGAATCAGAAGTGGTGAGGGACCCAGGAACTGATGATTGACAATTCTCAGGAGTGTCAGGATATGTCATTCACGGTGTTGGATTTAAACAGAAAGCAAACAAGCAAATTAAAGATCTCTCCTTCTCAGTTTTGTCTTTGTATCCCATAAAACCTTTTATCTCTCAAGAGGTCAAGGACATTAAATGCTCTCTTTTACCTAGATGGACCTGTTAGGCCTCAATACAAGTCTTCTTTAGTCACTTCTCATGACTCACCTATTTTTATTTCTATGAAGAAAGACTTGAATTGTTCAGCCAGAAGAAATTTCCCTGTTGTCCCTTCTAAACCTCATTCATCCTGCTGTATTGCCCTTGGGAAAGGTTCACCCATCTAATGCTTTTGCTATGTGATTAAAGAAATAGCAATCTAGATAGCTATGCAAATGTATGCATCCAAGAATGTTCATTGTAGTATTGTGATGAACAGTATAAATCAAGCTGGAATTACTACAATATAAAACTCTTTTATAACAATGTCAGTAGGGTCAAGTGTGGTTGTGTATGCTTATGAGTCCAGCACTCAGGAGGCTGAGTCAGAAACATCATTAGTTTGAGGCAAGCTTGACCTACCAGTAATACCTTCTCTCAGTGTGTGTGTGTGTGTGTGTGTGTGTGTGTGTCCCCGCGCGAGTGTGTGTATACATATGTATATATTAACAAGAAAGGATCTTTCAAACACATGAAGTGAAAATCAAAACCAAATTCTAGAACCACATGTATAATTTTGCGTTATTTGCATAAAAATGTGAATTAACATATATACATAAAGTTTCCTAGGAAGGTTTGAAGTCATAAAGAGAGGCTGTTGAGGAGATGGGATATAAGTTATTCAAACCTTTCATTGCATATTCTCTTCTAAGTACATCCATATTGTGTACATTTTCATAATTTTTATAAGTAACGATAACACCCCAGCAACTCTAAAGGCATTCATGATTAAAGGGGAGGGGAAAATATGAAAGGTTTCACTATGATGAAGGAGCGCTGGATGAGGCTACAGACCATGGCTGTACAAACCCACGGGTCAGATTCTTACATCATATTAATTAGAGCCTGGGTGACAGACAAAACTAGATTTGTCCCTTTTTGCTCAATCCCAACTCTTTCTACATACCCACCTTTCCATGTACTGCTCTGTAAGAGTCTTCTCACTTCCTCTATCCATGGCCCAAATGCCTTCTATACCCCACTACTCCTTCTTTCCTTGGCTTGGCTGTTTGACAAGACATTGACTTGGCCCATGCTGTGGCCTTCTTCCCAGTCTTCTTCCATTACAGATCTTTACTGGCACAAGATCCAGCCTCCTAAAGCAAAAGAGTAACATTTTTTTTTCCATCTTGATTAGAAACCTTAAGTGAATCTCTTAGTCATGGGATAAATATTGTGTGTGTTGCTATTTTGAGTTCTTATGACCCTGCATAATGAGGCTCATCGATTTTGTCCTTAAGGACACCTATAGGGATTTCTTTCCATCCTTCCTGCCTTTTCTGTCATCATTTCTGCCTTTTCTCTATGTTTTCCCCTTCAAATATTTGTTTCTTTTTTTCTCATGTGATAGGACTTAAGGTCCACTCCCTTATGTGGTGGCCACAGTAGTTGCATTGATCTCTATTCAGTGCACCACAACATGGCTTCTGCATACATGGTATTGTATGGACTATGTGTAAGAACTGGACAGTGGGCAACACAGACCATGGCCCAGCCCCTTCCAAGGTTCAGGCAAATCCCAAGGAGACAAGAAAACAGTATTTTCAAATTTACGAATAAACCTGGGATGAGAGAAAACTTGGGAGGAAAAAGGAGAGTGATAGCGTTGGTGGTAAAGTAGGGGCAGAGAAGACAGTATGATAAGAAAACAACTAATCTGAAGGGGTGGTGCTTTAGTGGACTCAGAGATCTTAAAGGAGTCATAAACAGGGTATGTCCATGGTGGAAGAATATTACAAGCAGGAACTAGCATAATATAATGTAAGGCTATATTCAGGGACATTAATGCTAAAACAATAGAAAACCCAAACAAATAAATATGACAAACCATCTATTTGGATAAGGGTCTGAAAGAGAAAATTAATTAAAGAAAGTCAGTAGGTACTGTGGCAGCAGGTGATGTTGGAGAAATAAGGGCTTCAAAAATTAGGATTTCAAAGTCACATGAAGAATTTTGGTTTTATTCCAGTGCAATTCCGTGTTGTGTGTGTGTGGAGGGATCTTAAGTAGAAAGGTGAGACCATCATTTCAGTATTGCAGTTCCCCGTAGCATTGCTCTTAGCACCTAGCAGGATGCCCCACTCATGACTGCTGCAGTGTCAGTGTGTGCTGCATTATTGACCCCTGTGGCTGTGATTAAGACTTAACCACACTTGAGCAGGAGATGTGTCTAGTACTCTTTATCCATGTTTTATTCAGCAAGCTAGCTATGTAGGTATAAAGGTAAATATTTTAACAATCTATTTTCAGCTCATTAGTCAAATAGTCACTGGTAACTCTTCAGACATTTAAATTTTCATTGAAATGATTTTGAGGTTTTCTTCACCCGAAATTTCTGTTTTTCCCCCATAAATATATTTAAGCGTGCTTATAATCTTGCAAGTAATTCAACTTTTAGCTCTTTAGAATGCATAATAGGCATTTGCAATTTTTAGATGTGGAAAACAAGACTTTGGAAGTCATACAGTACTTGTTCAAGGTCACCTATTCAAGTGATACTCTTGCTTTCTGGGTCTCTCTCTTGCTCTGTTACATTGCTGCTCTTGTTTTACCAAGGAATACCTTCTGTTTAGGTTTTCTCTAATACACTCTCACTGCTAAAGAGGTGACTTACGGTAATTTGCTTAATTTTCTTTCATTTGAAAAGTACCTATTTAATTTTTGATTAAAAAGTCTTTGATATTTCATAAACCTGTAATAAATTTTATTCTTATATTTCTAGTAACCTATTTCTTCTCATTTATTTCTTCCACTGAAACCCTTCTTCCTGCTAGAAAGATCCCTTCATACTTGTGTTTCTTTCTGTGTATGTGACCCACTGGATTTAAGTAGGGCTGATGAAACTGAATGAGAACATTACTCCTGTTTGTTTTTTGGCTTAAAAACCATGCACTAGTTAGGAATCAACACTACTGACAAAATCTAAATATGTTTGGAATGTTTGGTGTCTGTGGTTGAATTTTTGGAAGTAGGAGTGACGTGAGAGACTGTAAGGTTTCCAGAACTAACTGCAGAGCTGGGCCCTTCTGGGAAAAGGAAATAATCCTTGTTTGGGCAGATAGCTAGAGGGAAGGTCATTGGTAGCATTGCTTCAGATGAGGAATGAAACTTGTGAATGAGCAAGTTGTTTCCAGGGTAAGGGACCGAGAATGATTAGTAATCACTATGTGGTCAGTACATTTCAGAAGCAGAGCACATGAAGACAATAATCCTTACAGAAAATATGCATGTGACACTTTGGATACCTTCAGTGTTCTGTCATTTTATCCTCATAAAAAAAGACCTGCCAGATTTCCAGTGGGGAACCTTGGCTGGAGAGAAGTGAGTAAAGATGAGAGAATGAAAAGGTGGTATCAGATTGGTCCAGGGAGAGCCTGGTTGTGCAGGCAGTAGTAGAAGTCCAGAACCCATCCTTTTAACCACAAAGTGTTCCTAGGCCCTCTGTTTCAGCAACTCCTTTCCCTCTGTTGTGTGATGGTGATTTTAGAAACAACCCAATAGTTTACAAAATCAAGTCTTTCATGTGTGATAGACAATGAAGGTGAGCAGTAAGTTGTGGAGTCTGAATTGTAAAGCAAGTCTCTGTGAAGCCAGAAAGACAGCACTTACCATACCAAGTCCCTGAATCCGCATAAATTTGGAAGAAGAGAACAGATCCACAAAGGTGTCCTCTGACCTCTGCATGTGCACTGAGGCACACATATGTTCCCTTCCATCATATATATATTAATATATATATTAAAGCTTTAGAGTTCCTATGATATTTCAGACATACTACTTAGCACATAGAGTCTAAGATGAGTAGGGTTTCATTATTAAAAAAGGGAGACTTCCTGTAGTTGGGATGTCAAATTTGCAGTGAGGTGATTGCACTGATAGCTTCTGCTGAAGAAATTATTACAAGATTATGGGGGAAGAATACAGGGAGCTTTTGTGGGGGTACCTGAAAGATGGCATACTAAAGGAGACTTGCATGAAGTCTTGAAGGATTCTTATAATTTAATGTCCTGTTCTCTGTTTCGGGTTGACTGAACTAAACAAAGAATGGAAGGAAGGATTCATTAATCAGGGAACAGCTTGTGCAGAGGCAGGCAGAAGGCAAGACAATCATGTGACCAGAGCATAAGACGAAACTGGGGGGGGGTGATAGTTGTCAGTTATCTAAAAATGCCAGGGTGGGGTGAATGTGTTGCTTCTCTCTTCACTCAAGTCTCAATTAAAAATTGTAGCATGCTCTGGAATTTACATCCTAAATGCTGGATGATATTTGGGCATGGATCATTATAACTCTGTCTTCCTTCCCATCTTTTGATTTTCAGTTTAGAATTCATCTTTCATTAGATACTGAGAACATCTTGGGTTTTAACTTGGTCCACCATTATGATCCAATTTTTACTACCTCATGCTTGCAGAAAAGGAAGCCTGGCAGCTTTATTTGAGGGTACTGGGGAAAGATACTTTCTCACATTTTACAGCCATTGCTGCCCAAACGTGAGCTATTTCTGAGTTGGAGGTCAGCTATGCTTGCCTTAGACGCACTCTTTCCTATTTGGGATAAGAACAAGGACAGGAGACAACAGGGAGGCCATTTTCCCTTGGTCTTCACTGTAGACAAATCCTCACAAATGTAACTGCTTTCAACAATGCATGCTTATTCTCTTACTGGACATAAAACAGATAAAATCTGATTATCTTAGCCAGAATTTAAAGTGTTCAAGACGAGTTCTTTACGGACACATTTAGGGTAAAATTGTTTTCTTAGCTCCTTACTGTGTCTAGTGATTGTTGTATCTTGTGTCTCACAGGCCATTCCTCACCTTCAAGGCCACTCTCATCTCTCCTGGCATTGTCACATGCCTCTGCCTCTATTTCTTCAGTGGAGACACCTGTAGTTATGTCAAGGTTATCGGATACTCTAGAATCATCTACCCCCACACCATCTCCTAGATTTCATCTTGAAATGTCCCTTTTGGTGTGTGAGCTATAATTCACAAGTTCAAGGGATAAAGTCAAGAGAATTTCTGGAGGTTGTTCTTCAGCGGCACCTTCCCTGAAGTCTTCTCCCAGCTTATAAACCATGAACTTTGTGGGGCAGCAGTTTGCCTAGTGCCTCCTTGACTACACTGGTGCCACACATATCTCTGGGGTTGATGGTTTGTGCACACTTTCCATGGTGCAATTTAATGGTTATGAATTTACCATATAGAAACGTCATCAAAACATCACATGATTTAAGTTTTAAAATGCTTGCAAGAATTGTTCAGGAAATGCTCAACAATAAAATTCATATTTAGTGTGAACATACCTTAATGCTGTCAGAGAAAGTAAAGAGCCAGCGTATTTGATTTCCAGTGATGTTCATGCACTTTATTGCTCTTTTAGGACACATTGTTTGTTATATAAAAAGATGATTTATATGCCTGATCTATCTTTTTGCTAAACTGTAAGCTTCTTGGGGATAGAATGCTTTTCTGATTGTTAGTCTATCTGGTAAAATACATAAATGTCCTAGATGTATGCATTGCATGCATTAACGTTTTAAGAATGCATTTATAAACCTAAGAGTGAGTTTCAGAGCAGATACACATTTTTGCCAAAATCAGAAAGCTAATAAGATACAGTGCTGATGTTCACACACTCTGACTTCTGTGCCCATGCTTTTATCAACCCCATTATGATCATTTCCACCGCTACAGTATGTGATGAATGAATTGCAATTATTGCTTTATAGCTAGCACAGCACTTTCCCATACATTATCTCGTTAGATCTCCATTTAAGAACAGGCAGGCAACCATCACCTGCTTCTCAACTTCAGCGATGAGCAAACAGGCTCAGAATGGCCAAGTGTATCCATTAATTTACCCATTCAGGCTTCATTATGCAGACATTTGCTGAGACTTCTTGAGGTGCCAAGCTTAGTTATGCCCTAGGAAACAATGGTAAGGCAAAACAAAGACCCGTTCTTCTGTAATTCCTATGGCAATGGATTATACATGCTGTGTCTACTCTAAGCAAACTGAATGTTTTATAGAAGCAGATTATGGGAAACTGCCAGCAGAACTAGGCAAAAATAAATCAAAGTGTAATATCAATAAACTTTTGATTCTCATTAGAAAATATCTATTCAAATAGTTAAAAATTATTATTATTTATAGACTCACATTACTAAGAGAAAACCAGCTAAAAATCAATGATGGTAAATGTATGATTCTGGGTGAACCCAGAGGTATATATGGTACTCTTAGAACTTGGTTAGATATATTCTTTATCAGTTGTTCCCTATGGTTACAAAGATGGCTATTAGGCAGTGATTTGCTTTTATTGTTGGACCAAGGGAGATAGAAGATCATTTTATCCTGATGGCTCCAAGAATTATAGTTCCTTAGGAGCTCTTGGTTTGGCACTGTTTAAATAACTTGTCAAAATATCGCTGCCCTGGGCCTCATGATGCTCTGATTGGTGAGACTGTTACACTGTGCTTCTTCCCAAGCGCTCCCTACCTCCATCATGGAGGGAGCAAGTTCTGGTGTTTGACATTGGAAGGATAGATTTTTGAAGGGCAAAATTTCAAGCTGTTGGAATGAGTAGATATTTCTTATAACATCACCTCACTAATGCAGTCAGTAACTCTGCAACATGATTCGGGTGTTTCTAAAAGTCACAATGATACAACAAAAACTACACAGCTAATGTGAAAACGGAGTTCCAGACACTGTAATATTTATCAAGTAGCACATGAAATCAAACACAGGAGCACTATAAAATTACCACACCTTTATCCATTGCTATCTCAGTAAATATGGTAATTCACCCTGAAAAAAGAACTGTTAAGTGCTTGGGGAGATGGGCAAAAGAAAGGTTCTGCTTCGAGTCTCTGTGAAATTGGTGCCAGAAAGTTACCAAGCTTTGCTCTTCTTTGCTGCCTTGAGGTTCTAGGATATGCTTTTCTGCCTTCTACCAATGGTCTTTGAATGCATTTGAATGGTGTATACTTAGTTCCAGAGTTGAAATTTTCTTTGGTTCTTGGATAAATCCTTCTTCAATTAATTTCCATGTGACTTAGTTTTCTCATCTGTTTCTGTGTCTTCACCCAGTGGAAGACTTTGGAAGTATGTGAAAATATTTGGAATTTCCAAACTCACCAACCCTGGGTTTGAGAAGAACTCTGGTCTGGGATTTGGCAATTTCTGCTTAAATCCTTCTTATATACAGTGCTTGCTTTTTCATCGCGAGGAGTGCTGTTTCTAACTTTTCTTTCTATTTGATATTCATTCCATATGCTCAGCGGTCTTTCTAACTCTTCTATTTCCATAGGTCTTGATTCTTATTGAATTCATAACACTTGACATTGTTCCAGCAATAGACATTTATTTTCTCACATTCTCTCTCGTGGTCTGCAGTGTGGATCTTGTTATGCCTATTTCTCAGGAGGGCAACATGTTCTCTCATTTCTTTAAAAATGTTTTAGATTTTCTCGCAAGACTTAAAACTTTTCTTATTTTGCACTTCTTAGCATTTTGGAATCCCTATTGTTAGATTTGAGTGGGATATTGAAAGAATTTTTTTTTGTATGGAAAGGTTTGCAAATGTCAAACAATAGCCAGACATTACATTGAAGGATAGAACCCAAGGTGAGCTTGCTCTCAGATGCCTGACATATTTCTCTTTTTAATTTTCCCTCATTTGTGTTTCTGATACAGTGTTCTATGTTTCTCTGTGTTTTTGATGCATGAAATTATTCATATAGAAATTTACAATTCAACTTATGCTCAGATTGTTTCCTGATGTCAAATCCATTATAAAACATCTTCCATGTTAAAAAAAAAAAGATAAGGAAGACTTAAGTAATATAGAAGAAAGTCAACCCAGCAACTTCTGCTTCAGCCACATTTTCCATACACAGCAGGACCAATAGAGCTACCACTTCATGGGTAATCAGTGTTTAAAGTATAATGAGATGCCTTGGAATATAGTACTACAGTTTGGATGTAGGATGATCCCAAAAATTATGGGAGGTAAAATCTTGATCCCTAGCTTGGTACTATTGAACCAATGAAACCTTTGAATAACAGGGTATATTGGGATGTTGTAGTCATTAGTAGTATAACCTTGAAGTGGATGCTGGGACTTCTGGCTCGTTCTGCCTTCTTTTTCTTTATGAGTGTCTTGAAGAAGGTGGGTTTCCTCCACCATGTGCTTTTCCTGTGACACACTAACATGTACCCAAAAGTAATGAGGCCACCTAAACTTGAATTGATAGCTCTAAATTTATGAACCAGAATTACAGTTTTCTTGTTGTAAGTTACATTGGGCATCTTATTCCAGCAATAACTGGCCAATGTTTACAGATTGCCAGAACCTAAGGATCTAATTTTGCTCCTGTGGAGCTATTCTGGGCTGTACAACTATTGCTAGGTTATTGCTGTCATTGATTAAAATGCAGCTGGAATAGCCCAGTTTTACCTTTCCCTCTAGACTCATTAGTGACATAGTAAAAGATCACCTTTTATTATTTTATAATTGAATCTCTAACATTTTTCTACTTTATCACTACATTTTTTCCTACTCTACATGAGTCTAACAAACATTACCTAAAAGCCAGGTAGCATTTATATATCTATTGTATAACTCTTAAAGAATTAACTAGTAGAAGTTATTGCTTTATCTATGTAAGTCACTTAAAAATGAAACATTCTTCAAATATAAAATTTGTTATGATCGAAAATGTTTATGATATTATAGCAGTGTGTTGTAAACAATTTTAAGGGCAGGACACTTCAAATAAATTTACCATTGTTGAACAAAAGTTGCATTGTGAGTTTTGTTGGGATAAACTTCTGAAATGTTTATGGGAATGTCCCTCTAGTCTCACCCTTTTATATAATCTCTGTATATAACATTTCTAAAATATTCTTCTAGGATAATGAAATGACAGTGAGCAGGGTTTCCATATTTGGATCTTCTTCTCTGTTTACCAGTCTCTACTCTGGTACCTGGTAAAGTGAATTCACAGCTGATAATTTGCAAGTTGGCTTGGTGGTATCTTAGAAGTTACTCATGTAAGACTTCATGCTCTGCATCTTTTATTTTGTTTTCATTGTTAAATATTAACTATCACTGCTGCACATTACATTTTATAAGAAGGTAGGGTTATATTTAAGATAAGGCATGCTTTATATTTTCTCCCTCTTTTGGGTGCCAGTTGTAGAATTTCAAGCTCTTCACACATATTAGCATGTATCAAGTGTCCTTTATTAGCCCCAGGAATTTCTGTCCCCTTTTATTTCTCTTTAGTTTGTTATTTATCCAAAGCTTGGGTTCATTAAATCCCCCTTATAAACATACTCTGAAATACATGCTCTAGGTTCTTAGAGTTTCTTTTGTTCTTTATGTAGCATTAGTTTGTAGGGTATGATGTTTTAATTTACTTAACCACTGTAGGCTACTGATCTTATATTATCTTTTGTTATTTTGTTCAACACCATCTCAGAGATGGGTCTCAGGCTTCTGTTATACATATGTCATTTGTACATTGTGCTCTATAGTGGGTATCCTCAATTTTGCTTTTTCTTATTATTGCTATAAAACTTACTGTCTATGCTGAAAATTCTGTGCATGTCACCACATAGTCACATAGCTATTTTGTTTTGAAAATAGATGTTTTTCTCTCATAGCATATTCTGATTGTTTTCCTCTTCTTCTACTAATCCTAGCTGTCCCCCATCTTCCTTTCCACCCAGATCTACTCCTTTCTGTCTCTCATTATAAAACAAACAGGCTTCTGTGGGACAATCATAAGATAAATATAATTAGATAAAACAAAACCTAACACACTGGAATAGGACCAAATAAACCAATAGAAGGAAAGTAACCCAAGAGAAGGCAGAAGAAACAGAGACCCACTTCTTCACGTAATCAGAAATTCCATTAAAAAAAACTAACCTAGAAGCCATAATATATATGAAAATAACAGGGTAAAAATAGAGAAGAAGAAAAAAAAGCTATATAATTAAAATGAAAAATTATAAAATAAAAATTTAAAAAGCAAGAAAAGCCCTGACATGAAACTGAGACAAAGAATCTTCAATTCCACCACTGAATTTGGTTTTTTTTTTTCATGAGTGATTCAAGCCATTTTATTTAGAGTTTGTAACAGGACCCCACAAGACCACACCTTTCAATTTCACATTTCTTGAACCAAGT
>JAQHUG010000049.1:873994-893593 GCA_028555095.1 Dicrostonyx torquatus
AATTAATGACCTTGCCAGATAAATTTGTACAGTATTCTTCATTTCTAATATTTGACAGAACAGGAATTAAGGAAATTCCTATAGGAAAAGTATGTCTCAAAAAGCGTTTTGTTCACTGATGCACCGATAAAGCCTATGTTTCTTAATTTGTGAACAGTAGCTGCCAAGGAAATCTAATAGTTGCCTTAGCATTTATTAGATTCTGATAGAGGACCAGAAGATGTCTCTGTAGGAGGACACCATCAGAGAGTTAGCTTTGATGCAGTCAGCCTAGGGATGACTTGTGAGATTTGTAGTGCTGTATTACACTGTCCCTCACTCTAAGATGCCCACATCACTTCTAAACCGGACACTAGGTGTAATTAAGCACTACCTTTAGCACATCTCTCCTTTAAGGACATTTTTATTCACCATGATTTAGAATATGACAATTGGGTCAGATTAAAGCAGCAAATTGTGCCTATAAAATAAACCTGTGAAAATAGCAAGGTACTATAAAATTTTATAAAGGGAATACTGCACATGCCTCCAATCTTATAAAACTTTTGTGAGCTGGGAGATTAACTGTGAAATAAAAACAAACCAATACAGTATTGCTACATCTAGCCCATAAACTGCATATTATTGTTTAGTGTAACTTTTATATTCTCTCCCCGATGACTCCTGAGTATCCTGAGAATATCCATGCAGCACAGAATTAATTAGCCTTCGAGGAAATTGGCTCAGGAGACAGTGGGCTACTCTGTCAATCGGGGACAGCACTGGAATGTGATAGTATCTGTGCTTTAGGGGAGGTTCTGTGGTTCTTGCTTTCTCTAAACTGGCTTCCTTATCGGCTTGGTTTGTTTATGTCCTGTCTGTTATAAAGGATGCAACAGATTTTCCAGGCTTTTGAAAGTTATCTGCTTCTCATTTAGAGTCACAGGGTTTTATGGCTACATGGCATTTTAACTCTCATTGATTCTAGCATCTCTTAAAAAAAAGAAAGAAAGAAATGGAAGTTAAAAGCATTAAGTGGCTTGCTTGCATTCATGTGGGACATTAAGGGCACCACTCTGGTCTCCTTCAGAAATAATCACATATGGTTTTCCTTTTGCATTCTGATTACAACTGGAATATTATGAAGGAATACGCGCTCCCTCTGAACACACAGATAATTTGAAGTAAGTCCTCTATCACTTTTTCCACAATGGGTAGCCACTTTAAAACATTATACCATATTTCTTTTCCACCTTTGTCTATGTACATAAAGAAAATGCAGACCTAATAACTTACCCTAAAAAATAAAGAATATTTTATTTTACTAAATTAATACATTTCACTATTAAAAACATGACTTTAAAGCATTTATTTTAATTTGAAATATTACCACTCTTTAAAACACGTTTCATAATTCTACTGTTGTTTTGTTCCTGGCACAGAGACTAAGGTTGTTTAAAGTGAGAAAAATATGACATGGAGAGACATGAAAAATGGCAGAAAATTAATGGGATGTAAATCTTTTTAATGCTTTATGTTCATGGAAAGTTTCATGTCAGCAGTTAAATAAAATTATCTGTGATATTATGCACTATTATACCAAATAAGGTTGGATGATATTATTTCAATATTAAAATAAATTTATGCTAGATATTTCATACTTTGAGTTTGCTGTACTCTAAAAGACATCCCAGTGTAGATCTAGATCAATTTCTATCTTTACGACATTGTGAACTTCTAGGTCACCTATAGCATCCATTCTTCTATTCTTTTATTTGCACATGTAATTCAGTTCTTTCCATATAATCATGTGACAACCCCTAGCATATGCAAGTAGTTGAATGACAAATATGGTCTTGTGTTTGCCTCGGATTTTATGAATGAAGGGGAAAATGAATGAACAACTCCACCCATCATGGAACAGAATCACAGAAAGGCATAGCTATCCAGCCTCAATGTCAAAGGCATAGCTATCCAGTCTCAAGATCAAAGGTATAGCTATCCAGCCTCAAGGTCAAAGGTATAGCTATCCAGCCTCAAGGTCAAAGGCATAACTATCCAGCCTCAAGTTTAAAGAGAAGGGCAGTAGGGGTAAAGCAACTGCAGAGTCATAAAATAGCTCAAATATCTGCCATGCTCAGAGAATACTAATACTTGGACTAATAAAGACACTTTAAAGTTATTATTGAAAGAGAAATGCAGTTTTATTACTTTCATATACATAATTTGAATTATGCTAATAAGGAATTGTCTAATAGACACCATGATGAACCTGCTTTAATGAATACATGAAAATAATTCTGTAATTAGTATAATAATTTTGTGCAAATAAAAGCTGATGAAGTTTTTAAGTGTCTGAATATAATTTATTTTCTACAAGGAGGCAAAAGTACATCTTAAAGCTAAAAAAGAAAACAACTTTTACGTTTGCATGGTGGTTTCTCAGTTCACAAAGTTAATATATTTTTAAATTTTAACAGCCTATTATTTGCATGTGTGTGCTTATCCTTCCATATGTGCAGGTCCCCACAGTGGCCAGAAGAGGGCAACAGATCCCCTGGGCCTTGGAGTTACAGGTGATTGCTGAGCTCAATTCCTCTGGTAGAGCAGTTAAGTGCTGTTAACCACTGAGCCATCCTCCAGCCCTTCCAAGTTCATAGTTTAAAAGAACACATTATTTGGATCTCACAATGAGTTCATTCTGTATGTTAAGAGGTTTTAATCCCCATGATATAAATAAGAAATCAAAAGCATTACAGAAGTTAAATGAGTTGCCCCACATTCCATAATTAGTAATGAATGAAACCATACCTAATACTTAGGTTCCTTGATTATTGATGTTTTGTTTCATATTTTATTCTACATGATTGTTTTATCATTATTTTGGTTTTCCTACTAGCAAGGGGGTGGAAACCCTTTGAAGCCTTGCCTTCTGTACTGTAAGCTCAAGGAGAACTGAGGTCAAAGGACTTTGATTATAGTCTCTGAAAATGCCCACATTATTATACTTACCTTGTCACTTCCTCAAAAATTGAGCAAAGGCCACCAAGCTCAATCTAGCGAATAGTTTTGTTTTTATGTTTTTAGGATTAAGTTGGAAATTTCACCTTTCCAACAAACTACTACAGATCTTCAGTTATTAGCAAGCTGGAAATACTTAATTACATAAAGACGGCCATATGTTTGGGGAAATTGGAACATTACCCACTTCAGCATATGTTTCTAAGGGATATACCTCAGGAAGAAAACAATAACTTTATTTTTTTTATTCTTCCTTGTCTGCTTTTGGGGACGATGGTAGAAAAGTTAGTATGATAGGAGATTTCAACAACTTATAAATCTTCATTTAGCTATGAACATGGGGAATGACCATATATGTTGCAAATCATAGTCATAAGAATGACTGGAATGAATGCTAAGAATTTATGAAACTGACAAATTTGAATTGAAGTAATATTATAGGATTTCATAGAAAAACAAATACTCACAACTGTCTCTTTTGGAAATGCACAAGTTAAATAAAGCAGCACCCCCAAAATGAGCAACTCAGAACCTCACTGCATCAGCTCCTTATCGTTTTATTGAACTACTGTGAAGCCAAGATCTCCCCCTTCATATTTAAGTGCAAGATATAGAACAAAAAGCAATAGGCATGTCTCCTGCTCATCTCTGTCTTTTATATGGACACTGAGACATGTATACTGACTGCAGCATTAGACTGCAGTTGCGTGCTGTGATTTTACTATATTCCTAGTAGCATTGTAAATTCCTTCACACAGAGCAAACCTTTTCTCAGGCACTTAATTTAAGACTTTCTCATCCATCTTATATGTCAAATTTGGAGGAGCTGGTGGAGTTTATTACATTCTACCCTGAACAAAAGTATAACTTCGGTCTAAATACAAGATAGTGATCTGTGAGAGAATAATACCCTGGTTGAAAGCAAATGGAAAATTTGGCGATTACTGTAAAAACCTGCTCCAATATATTGCGGCATTTTTTTAAGTCATAAGGACAGGAACAACTGAAATTTCAGAGTTGGAAAAACCCAAGAAAGGTTGAGTTCATGAGTCCTCCCTCATCTCTCTTTAGGGCTTCTCTTGCTTTTGAGTAGAGTTAGAAGCTAAGAGTAGAGCTGTGCCAAGCCAGATAGTCGCTGTAGAGGAAAGAAAAACCAAGGAGCATTGTGTGGCCTCATGAAGTAGCGTAAAGAAAGAATCAAATAAAGGGAGCTCGAAACCCCATTTCCCCACTGCCTATTTGCTACCACATGAGGGAATAACATTTGTGGGGACACGGAATGGCAACACAACAATAGTTGAACTAATAGGTCTTCCGGAATGAGAAGATAAAAAAAGAGAGATTAGTGTCCAAGACTAGCAGGGAAAATGAAAACACTAGGGGTTCCTTTGAAAGCCAAGGAAGTGATGTTATAGGAAGAGCCTCTAGACATGGGCTTAAGAGATCAACTTTGAAAAACAGAACTGTTCTCGGTGAAAATAAAATAACCTGAAGTTGTGATGATTGTTTTTAATCAGACATTTAAGGAAATGCTGATAAATATCAAGAGGAGAAACTTGTTTATGGCATATGAGGGATAATCTAGAAATTTATATATAACTAATGTGTTCAAGAAGCTGGGCATGGGGGCACTCTCTCTAATAGAATCTGAGAAAGAAGAAGCTTGGGGCCAGTCTTGGCTACATTGTGAGTTATAGTCCAGCCTGGGCTACAAAGTGAGTGTGATGCTGTCTCAAAAATGAAAAGAAAACTAGAAAAGAAAATAGGGGGACTGTGTAGTGACCATAACCTGGGAAGAAAAAGTGTTTAAAGAATCAAATAGAAATTGAAGAACCAAGTAATACAGAATCCTAAGTTGATCACTAATTGTGTTAAACAGATTGGACACAGTCAAAATCAGAAACCATCAAAACTGGGAAATAGTTGAACAGAATCTAAGCAACAGAACACAGAAAATGACCACAAATGCAAACCAGCAAAGGAGAATAAGATGCAAGGAGTGCAGTGTAAATGTCCAGTGCTGAAGTTTTCTGAGCACTGAAAGAAAAGGGGAGACAATGTGACAGATTCAAATGTCAAAGAAAAATGACAGTGTGTGCCCTGAACAAACTTTAGAAGCATGAGTTGCATGAAGAATACACACACACAAACACACACACATATGCATGCACACGTGCACATACACACTACCCCATGATAAAACTATTGACAAGTAATGGAAAAAGTATATAGAAGTAGTGGGATGAAAACACAACCAGAGGTAAAGATTATTTATTCTTTTTAGGATAGCAACTATAGCACCAAGACATAACATCCTAATAAGTAGGATGTAAGCCAGAAGATAATGGAATTAAGCCTTAAAGTAATTCTTTTATCAAGTAAAAGTGAAGACAACATAAACTCAGCTCAGACAGAAACTGAAGAAGTGTATCCCTGGAGCATGTACTAAGATACATAGTGAAAAAGGCGTACAGGGAGATGCAGAACAAATATAAAAATGTGAAATGGAAAATCTGTGACTAAATATAAAATGTTTACCTACAAAGCAATGAGAACCAAATTTTGTGGGATTAAAATTTGTTTAGGTTTAAGGCAAGAAGTGCAAAAGAAACAGTAACATATCCATTATTCATAGAGTATTAGTGAAATTAAATGTCACATACTGCACTAATATCAGCAACTAGTATAAGTAATGTTCTGGACTGTAATTAGTGCACATTTTTGACTAGCCAATGAAACACTGGTAAATAATTTACTACTAAGGACAATTTTGGGACTTTATTAGTATCAGAAAAATAGATTTTGAACTAAGAATCTCATTCACCGAAAAAAATGTTTCCTAAGAAGCTGTGAATTACCATCTAATTATTTCAGATAAAGTATGAACAGCAGACCAAAGATGCAATCCTGCCAAGTTTATCTTAGTAAGCTTGTAGTTTATTGGGATGATGTACAGGAGTACTGGACCATGGGTGAGTTTATTGGGATTATGTATAGGAGTATAGGACCGTGGGTGACTCAAATAGCTGTATAGTTAATAACCCCACCCCAGTATAGGTGACAGTTATGAATACTTCCTCCTTGTGTTCCTTGTGTGACTTCCTGGGAATCTCTCCCCTCCCCAGCAATTATTAGTACTTACATAATGTAGGGGAGGGGTCTGTCAATGTTATAAGTTTCAGGAACTTTCTGACTCTGGTAACTTTCATTTACTTCTTGAGTCTTGTAAGTTCCATGAATTTTCTGATTCTTTTTTGAAATTGATTTTTATTGAGCTCTACATTTTTCTCTACTCCATTCTCTTCCTCTCCCCTCCCTCCTCCAAACCTCCCCCATGGTTCCCATGCTCCCAATTTACTCAGTAAATCTTCTCTTCTCTTCTCCTTCCAGGAAAGAATGTTTCCATTGGACAAGCTTTCTACACAACAGGCACAGTATACAAAGCAGATAGATTCCATGTTGCCTATCCCTAATACTATTGTTTTAAAATATTTAAAGCATTAAATGACAAAACAAAGACAGAAAAATACATGATTGTAGTAAGTGACTTAAGCATACCTTCTCTATAACCGAACATGCTGAGTCAGGAAGTATGTTGAAGATGCAGAAAAAATACTTAGCAAGTTTGACCTAGTAAACATTTACAGGATATAATACCCAACCATGAGAGAAGCAACACTTCCATTCCATTAGCAAAGATGACCATATTAGTTTATAAGGCTAACCTCAGCAAATATCAAAAATTTAAAATTATGCATATTATCATATCTTATTACAAAGATGTAGAAATATAACCCAAATTTCAACTAGAAAAAAGTCATAAGTTGCTTTAAAAAATGAATATTACTTTCTATATAATCTGACCAAAAATAGTATCACAATGCTAATTAAAATTCTTTGACCTTGATTTTAATGAAGATATGACTCTGGGACATGCAGAATGCAGCCAAAGCAGTGGATAAGGGAAATACAGATATATTAAAATTCATATGCACAGAAGGAATAGTCAATTAAGTGATATTTATAATACTTCCATTGTAACTAACTGGAAAACACAAAATATAGACAATAGGAAAGAATGATGGTAAGGTTGGACATTAAATGAAGGGAAAGCAAATTTCTGATAGAAAGAAAAAATCAACATTGAAGTTGGTTCTCTACAAATATTCATAAGTAGTCATAAAAGATAAAATACAGAAGAAATATAAAATAAAGATGAGTATATTAATACCCAGACAAAATTTACCATAAGAAACAGAAGGAGAAAGAAAATTATGATGTATTGTTTAAAATCTTTCCATGAAGTCAATTACAAATTAAATGAATCTTCAGAATCCTTCCTGTTAAAAAAAAAATAGTTGTTATTCTTAACTTAGAAAATGATTGGTAGAAAATAAAGAACATCAGAATATTAATAGAATTAGTAACCTAAGCATTATTATGTGTTATAAAATAAGAAATTTAAAGAAATATTTATTAAGATAAAGAAATTTAATTCAATCAATTTTAAACATATATCAGGCTATTCATGGATAATTTGTAGGGGAAAATTTCTTTATAATTCTTATTAAATTTCAGTAAATTTTTATGCTAGTGGGTAAAGGTACAAAGAGCTATATTTCAATTTTATTCCATTAGTAAAAGGTTTTTTGATAAATGTGTGGCAATAAATTTTGCATTATTTTGTAATTCAGAAAACCCAGATTCAAATTTGAGCTTCAATTCTCTATGATCTTAAATAAGTAGCCAAATATCGCTGGACTTTTATTATCTAAGCAAGGAGCAGTTTGAGGCAAAAGAAAAAGAAAAGAAAAGATCCAAGATAAGCCGTATTAATGTGATTTCTATTGCGCCTCGGGGATATGATAAGCCACTTTTGAAAGTGGGGAGACAAGGAAGTAATAACAGGCAATGAGTTGTCATAAAATTGTCACCAACCCAAGGGAACTCAGGAAGTCATCACTGGAGTGAGATTACCGACCACTTCCTCTGTACGGTGAGGTTCAATTCTTACTCAGACCAAGGGAAAGCCAGCAGACACCAGAGACCCAGCGGACACAGACTTAAGATGCTCCTTTACTCAAACCCTTCTCCCTGTTTTAAGTAATATCTCTAGCACATACACTTCCTGTATTTCACAGAATTCTTTCTTTTCTCTTAAGAATGTCTCATGGGGCTGCAGATATGGCACAGTGGTTACGAACACATAATGCTCTTGCAGCGGGCTAGGGTTTGATTATCAGTATGGATGCCAGACAGTGCCTGTAGCTCTACCCAGTGGGTTCAGAATCCTCTGGCCCATGCGAGCACCTGCACTAGTGTGCCCATATCCCATTTCACCTACATACTTAAACATAAAATAAAACTTTTAAAAATGTACCAAGTATCAAATATCATTTTTGTCTTGAGAATGTCAGGAGTGGAGGTCCCTTCAGTTTCAGCATACACAGTATCTCCTACTAACTTGTCAGCAGATGCATCTTCTAGCCTGTATCATTCTGCTCAGGAATTTTGTTTTGTATATGGTGACATGAAGTTATTTCTACACATTTCTTTAAGTTCATGGCTATTTCTCTTCTTGAAACCTTTACCTAAAAACATTTGGTAGAATCTTTAACTTGATGATTTTCTTCAACTCCAGTAAAACAGCTTTACCTTCTAGTCAATGCCACCGACACTGCACGATTTCCATGACAGAATTTCCATACATATTATTCTCAGTCTTTTGAGACTGCCAGGGCTAAATGGTTTATATTGTAACTATATTTTATCAGGTGGTATGTGAGTTCACCCATAATCAAAACATTACAGGTTGCCCTCTTTAGACACAATTCCCTTTCTAGTTTCAGGATTTAATGTGTTACTTTGATCAACAATTCCTATGTCTGTCCATGGGAGGTGACAGACTTGGGAGTGTCAGAGACAGCTGTGTAGCAGATGCCTTTTAAGGAGTGCAGAGGTTGGTGAGATTGTGATAAAACGGTCCGAGTGTGCTTCCTGTCTGCCTCCCTCAGCTCTTGCTGACCATTCGAAGAGAAAGCAGACTATTTCAGCTTCACAAACTGTTTGACTAAGGTCCATAGAGGGAGCTCATTTAAGGACTTAGGCATTTGTCTTTCTTTTATTTTCTAGGTTATCTCTTGAGTGATATTTATATCTTATTGCTTATTTGCTGTAATTAAGGTAACCATTATCCATTAGAAGACAACGCATCACAGCAGTTTATACAATGCAGTGCCCCAGGGCCAGAGCCACCTCTCATTGTTTGCCCAGTCGCTGAGGCGCCTTTTTCTTTAAACGCTAAATAAATAAGAATTCAGGAGTTTGATGGATATATATCTTTTTAGTATATATATATACTAAAAAGGTTCAGACTGAGACATAAACAGTTGTCTTCTTCACATTGATTTGTTTCATCCCAACAGTAATTATTACCAGAGTTTGGGGGAAAACACAAAATAAATGTGGCCTCTGACTTCAATATGCAAATTAAAGAGATGACTGGTGAAGGTTAGAGAAAGGAAATTTAGTAAGCATGGTCTTGTTGGATAGAACAGATGAAGGGATTCAGTGACCTCAAATTTATCTTTATGGGGCTAATAAGGCCTTTGAGATTTTAAAGAAAAGGGCAGGAAAGGAGAAATTGGGGTGTGGCTGATATGGTGACATTTTGGGAAGGCTGGGAATCTGACTGGCTTTTGTCTTGCAAATTGTTCTGGAGAGTGCTTGAGAGGAGCACTCTGGCCTCCTCAAATGGGTAATGTCTGTCCTAGGAGGCAGCCTCAGCATCCTGGTGATTGAATTCATTGGAAGTGGCAATCTGCTCTGTGAGATTCCCCTTAGGTGCAGGGAGTTACCATCTGTAGTTGTAAATATGCTTATTGATCCGTCTCCATATCCCTGGAATCCAAGATAACCACAGCAGAGAGTGGCTCAGTGCTGTGGGTAGACAACAGTTTAAGGAGATGAAGTAGAGCCAGGAGAGGAAAAAAAATGGATCTAGTTAGGCCCGCAATGGGTACCTTCTTTATGCTCTCTATTTTTCCTGCTATTTTTAACACAATATTGATAATTATTGTTTTACATTAAAAAATGTTGCTACAAAAATATTATTTTTTTCTTGTTTCTTCTCCAAAGGACAATGGTCTGAGACTACTTTTATTTCCCCATTTCGTTCTGCCTTCTATACCACTACTTAAACTTTCCCAAATGTTAATTTTCATTGTCTCCTTGTTCTACTTCTTATTAATATGTTTTCTGTGGTAGTTCAATAAAATCAATCTTCTTTACGGGTGTCTGCTGTACTTCCTGAATCTTTTCTTAGCTTAGAGAATATTTCCAGCTCCCTGAGAGTCTATATTGAGTTTTGTGTTCAATGCTGTATCTTTTACCCACCTTTTATCATGTCATCTTCCTTCTAAAACATCAGTTTGAACATACCTGTTATTGATTCATAACAATTTTTATAAAGCCCTCTTGTCACTTTAGGCATGCAGAAGATATGTTTTCCTGTGTGGCACAAGTCAGAGGCTATGTCTTCTCTTATCCTCATTGGAGAACCACAACTTGGCTGGTGGAAAGTCCTTGAACTACAGCCCCTCTGTGTGGTTTCCTGGGGTTCCTTTGTCCTCAGTATTGGGACTGACAAGATGATCTTTACTATCTACAAACTTCTTTTCTTGTCCGAATGTTTATAAGATTTATGTATTTTTCTGTATAAGTACCTCAGAGATTTTACTAGAACACATTGAGAATTATATCTGTCCTTATCAATCCTGCTAAACTCACTACCCAACTCAATTCTCAGGTTCAGACCTTTAGTTCAGATCAACAAATATTTTCTTTTCCTTGTCAGGGCAGACTTATTGCCCTTGTCCACCTGTTTTATTTTCTCTTTTGTATCACCTCCAATCTGCCTCTGCACCTCTAGTTGTTTTCCTTGGCAATGTTCCATGCTTTTAGTCCCTGAAGTGAGTGGATTGTCTGGGTTACTTTTTCTGGTCTCAGGAGTTGACAGTGTATGAACTTCAGTTGCTTCATTAAATTTTTAGTTCTAAGAAATGAATGTTTAAGTTCCAGGGTCTTTCCCCTTTGAATAGCCTGAAGTCCTGTCATTATTGTCCTTCATGTTGATGATCCTTGTTCTGTCTGGATTGGCAGTGACACACCCACATTTGACTGCTTATTTTTGTGGGAGAGGCAGGTATTGGTTTTCTGCTGGCTCACCAGGATTCAAGTTTGTTTGTTAGAATACTCTTAACAGTAGACATATTTGTGTTTGGAAATAGGTTTCTTATATTACTGATAGTAGGCATAGGAGCTGCTGTTAAATCATTCCTCCTCCAACAGTAGGCAGCCACTTCATAATCTCATCTCTTTCCTTTTCCCAAGCCATGGGAGATGAGAGACAAATCTTTGATTAGTTCCTTCCTGACTCTGCAGCTCTCAAAATGATCCAAAAGTCAAATTGCTTTGCTAGATTTATATTATTCACTTAATATGTTTTATACTAGGCTCTGAAGCTCTCTGGCTCTTGAACATAATTGATTCAAGTTCTGTCCTTAGGTACTTCAGTTGATGCTAAGTCCTACTGGACTCATGATAGCAGCCACAGTCTTTAGAGAGATGGATACTTGAGCTGTTGGAAGAGGACAAATGGTATAGGTTGCTATGTTTTTCTAATTGCTCAGTTCTTTAGTAAAAAATGATAAATAGATTATAATTTAACATCAGATTATTACAGAATACATTACATAATTTTTGCATATGTGTGTGTATATGTGTGTGTGGTGTATGAATGTGTTAACATTTCTGTATGTGTAGGAGGATACACTCACCACTGTTTATTTGTGTAGAGGCCAGAGATTGATATTGGCTGTATCCCTTAATGGGTCTTCAGTTTATGTTTTAAGCAGACTTACATAGGACCAATAGAGCCCAACAATGACTGGACTATCTGCCAATTCACTCTGAGGACTTATCTTCCCTCCTCCCCATGCTAGGGTTAGAGACTTGCCTCTGTGCCAAGCTTTTATGTGGCAGCAGAAGGTCTGAATTTAGGTCAGCATGCTTTTGCAGCAGTCACTTTACTGAGACAAGATGCTTCAGAAGTGTTTTCCCCATCGTTGCAACCATTTGGTCTTTTAGGATTATTTTGCAGACAGGACCAATCAGGGAAATACCACTTGTGGTGTATGGCCTTCTTTGCCTACATAAAACCCAAATGACTGGAAGGAGATACGTGAATCATGTTGGGTCAGACGGAGTTGCTGTGATTAGAGGGAGAATTTCAAAATCCAAGCTCGTGGGAACTAAGTGCTGGCTAAGTTAGATGTCAAAGATATGAGCTAAGCATCTCTACTATCCTCTTCTATCCTCACAGGGAAGCCAGGGCCCATTTGCACAAATGTGAGAGCAGCTAAACCCAAGATGAGTGGAGAGTGATACAGGCAGAGCATTCTGCTGCCCGATGTTCTCCTAGGCTTGGTTCTATTCTTGCTTCTGAGACTTGACTGTTTTTTCTCTTTCTGGAATTCATGGGATGAATGGCTTCTACAAGGTAATATACTCTGCCTATATTTTGTATAATTGCAAGAGTTTGTGTGAGTTCCTGTGACTTGAATTTGAAAGATTCCTAAGACACTTGTTTGCCTAATTAGCAATGGGAGGATGTATAGTAAGTGAAGATGGGAAAGTGTTTTGGGAAGCAAAACAGAACCAAATGGACACAGATCTGGCTAGTACATATATCTTGTCTTGATACATTCTTTCTATGTGCCTTTATAGCTTTCTTCATTAAGCCAGGGCTATTAGTCTTGCCTATAATTCATTCCATTCAAAAATTGGAGCATTTACTTTAGCATTGCTAAATTGTACATTGAGTTAGATATTGGTTACATTTGCGAATCAAAGTACTTTTTATTTTCCCCTACTTTTAGAGTTAGATAGGGAATGGAAGAACACATCAGTTACCATGCTAACCATTTGATGCTCAGCCTCCATCTCCTCCTCATCAGTATCCTCCTTTCTGATTATTAGTCTATTTTATGACCAAAAAGTGCTTTTTCAATAAAGAAAAACATGCCTGTGGAGAAGAAAATGATTGCTACTTGAAAATATTCTTCCAAACTTTTATCTGAGCAGATAGAAGATGTCACAAAAGCATGTTTTCTTAAAAGCTCCTAGTTTAGGGCCTCACAAGCAATGGGAAAAGGCAGATGTTCCTCATTCAAATTACCCTTTCCATTATTTGTTGGAAATAAAGTTAGGGAAAGCAAAACCAAACCATTTCTTTCTGTGTTGGTAAGCTTTCAGTCATGGACATGAAAGCTGCCCTATATAGTTCAACAGAAGACATGAAAATATAGGCTTTACATAACTAAAAAAAAGCTACAAGAGCTGCCACAAGCATGATGTACAAAGGAATTCATAGGAAGCTTAAAGAGACTACAAGAGGAAGTGGAATAGTTATCAAAACAAAGATACCAGTTACCAGAACAGGATGAGAATATGGGACGGGTTGCTCCGCCTGAAGATGGGCTTTGGAGAGAGGCACACTTGAGATGCTCCCTTGGCCAAAAAAAAAAAAAAAAAACACTACACAAGATAGTAAGAGGGGTGAACACTTGGATTGTTCTTTTTATGTCACATTCCAATGTCTTTTATAGGTGAGTTTGTCTTGAATCGGGGAGCAGGGGTTCCAGTGTCTCAAGACAAAGAGCACAGCAGGAAGGCAGGAGTTGATTCTGAGAACAAGCAAAGAAACGCCATATTAATGGGAACCACAGGTGTGATGCAGGAGAATGAATCACCTGAGGGTTGGGGTCTGTGTGGGAGGTCCTTGTTCAGAGCGGGCTATGAATTTGGTCAGATATCAAGGAGTTTCTGGCACCCATGATGCTCCGAGGATCCAGTAGGTAGATAGAGCTGTTAAAAACTTTTCCATCAGGATTCTGGAATGGGTTGATTCCAAAGACAAGCTAGAAGTAGGATATTCTCCAACAGGGTTTATGTATTAATGTCATTGAGATGTACACATACCTAGGAGGGGAAATACCATGATGATGACGATGGTTTCCCCAAGGCTAAGCTTGTCCATTGCTCTCCAGGTGTGCTGATCCCTATGATTTCCTCAAATCTGGCATGTTCCACTGTAGAATTTGTGAAAGTGGGAGATTGCATTTGCCTTCTGCTGTATTTAAAAATAAAAAAGAACCAGAACTTTATTGAGGTGTAGACAAGATGCTAAGCAGGTAAAAGGTGCTTGCTGTTTGAGTGTGATTTTGATCCATGGAACCCACAGAAAGGTGAAAGGTGAGAACCAACTCTAGAACTTGTCCTCGGATCTCCACACACACTCTGTGACACACATGTGTCTTCATGCACATGCCATGCACAAACAAAATAATAATAAATAATTAGAAAATACTTAGAGACGCCGAAAGGATAGCAAGCTAGGGAAGTGGGATTCTATGGAGTTCAGTCTAGAGGGAGTGTCTTCTTGCTGAGTTTTCAGATTAAAGTTACTACCCTATAGCCGACATAACTTTGCTTACTCTCTCCTCTCCTTAATGGCTAAATGTATGGTCATGAGTTCAACGTGGACAAATAAGAATAAAGGAATAAAGGGAAGGAATTTGTGGTCACAGAGAAGTGTAAACGGGCAAAGAAAAGAGAAGCCAGAGAGGAGGAAACAGGGAGCAGAGAACGACCCATCTTTAGAGCTTTTTCTTATGGAAACAACAACAACAACAAATAGAGCACTTCAGGGCCTAGAAAGCAGAAAGTTTGAGCCTTGAATGAGCATCAAGAATGTGTAAACATGGTGAATGTTGCCTGGCATGGCAGGATAGCCTTTTAGTCACAGCAGCTCAGGGGACCAAGGCAGAAGTTGGCCCCAGACTTCCTTAAGCATTTGAAACTAACCAGGCACCATAGAAATATCCAAGCTCAAAGCTAATATAACAAAAACTGCATATATATATATCTGAGTAGATATTTATGGGTTCCTTCCTTAACTATATTCTTTTATACTTAATAAAACATAAACACTATAAAAGTTCCCTCCATAGCCTACTTTCTGGAATGGGTGGTCCTATCTGGCCAGTACCATCTTTGTCCTCTCTGTTTTCCGCATACAATGAAAACTTGATTAAAAAAAAAATAGAGCCACTTTGTTACAGTTAAAACCTTCTGCTCATCTCCCTCCTGCCTCTTGACTTAAATGTTGGTCATTTATTGCTTCTATAATAATTAATCCAGGGTTATTACTTTAATTATATGTGAGTAACAAGGAATACATATGCTTTGATATTTTAATTTTCACTGAAGAGAATGGAGATGTTAATTTAAGTTGCTAAATAGCCAATAAAATTAGCCATCATAAAGTTTAATATTGTTGCCTTAAACTAATTAAGCCATGTGTTACTGAACTTTATTCATTTTTTTCCTCCTAGCAGATGGTCTTTCCTCCTGTCTATTTCAAGACAGCAGCCAATACACCTTTTAATAATGTTTGTTGCTCATTTGGAGCAAAGCAGAACTTTATCAGAACACCATGTGTGGTAGTTTGAATGGGAATCCATCACCGTGTTCACAGCAACAGAAATGTAACTAAGCCACTCCGCTTCTACAAAATTGGTGTATTGTTTCACGGTTGTTGTTTTTTTTAATTTTATTTTACATTTACCCAAATGCCAAATCCATTTTAAATAGCTTTTCAGGAAGGCATAGTACCTCCCTCCCATTGTCTTTTGGTCCCTTCTCTTTCTTCATCGTCCTCTCTTTATTTCTTTTAAACAAATTATGATACTTATTTTTATCTGACTGTCTCATTGATGATTCTTGCCTTCTAGGTGGTTGCAATGAACCAACCTTCTTCAGCCAAGACAACATAAAATGAAAAACTGATTGTTGATTAACCTTGCCAAATGTCCTTTTTTTAAATTTTTCTTGAGAAAACTTGAGAAGTAGAGATCTTAAAATTTTTGCAGGAAACACTCGATAGATTTACTCTGCAACTGTTACTGGTGCTGTTTTGTAGAGCAGAGAGGTTTCTTCTTTGTGATTCTGCCTCAATGCATGCTTTTAACTGGCAAATCCATTTAGACTGACAGAAGAGGTCTACTCCTGGGAACTAAAAATGAAATGCTGGGGGTTTAAAACATGGGTGGAAATGGGTACTTATAAAGTATTTCTGAAAGAACCCTGCATTGTTAGGAAGAAAAATGCTTCATAGAGACTAAATCAGTCCCCCAAAGTACTAATCCATAGTGTATTGTTCAGAGGAGTGCTGTAGAGCGATGTCACTCTGACTTCACCAAAATTTGATACTGAAAGCTTTAAGTGGGCCTGGAGCATTCTCAGACTGTACTGAAAACACACTGCCACACATTTCACTAGAGTATTATTCTCAATGCTTTTTCCCCACATTAAAAATCAGTTAACCAAAGCCAAATTTGTAGGTCAATTCTGCCTTCAGCATATCAATGAAGGAAATATAACCAATGAGAATAAGGATTTTAAATCATTGAAATTTCACCCAAATATTGAAGACCATCTTAAGTATTATCTCTCCACCGTTATGATGATAACATGTGTAATGTAAGCTCAAATGCAGATTCTCAGGCCACCGAAGCTTGTTTAATACAATGTTTTAGAGACACAGAAATCTCCATTTGCTATAGGAAGTCTTACAGCCAGTGGTACCCGCCCACTGGGGCATGGCCTCTTATAATATATAAGACGATGTAGAGCATGCGTCTGGCCTCTATTCTGGCTGTGGGATTCAGTTCAAGCAGAGGATTCTGATTTGTGAGTCTACCCCTAAATAAATAGCCATCTATTTCTCACTTCTGAGCTAGTGTGGGATTTCTTTTAAGAGTCCTTCTTCATCCATTTGTCACAGGTTTCTTCTGAAAGTCTTCAGCCCTGAAAAGTTGTCCTTTCCAGAGGAGCATGTTGAGACGTTTAACTGTGCAGTCCTCTGGAGAACACAGTAGATGCCTCTGAATCTGAATTTTCTACACGAAAGTAATGGGATCCTAAACTATTTGGTTAGATTTCCATTATTTGGGAGGGTATTTAGGTGATCTTGTCTTCTGTTGCAAACGTGGTTGTTTGAGGGAAGAATAAAAAAAGAGGATAAAAACGAAGAAAAAAATGAATACAGGAAGCCAGCTGTGTTCAGCATTGCATCTAATAAGCTAAATAATGGCTTCATTACAGTGAACAGCTGGAGAAGAAATGAGAGACAAGCACGTTGGGAAGGTAGGAAGTGTAGTGAGCTTAGAGCCCCTTTATTTTATTCTGTTGGCAGCAGTGAGCCACTGAAGGTGGAGCAGGGCAGAATGATGATCAAAGTTCATCTTCAGAGAGTCAAGGAAGAAAGTCAAACTATTGAATGGACTGCAGTGGAGAGGGCGAACCATTTGAAACTGCAAGGGATTTTTGTTTGCATGCATGAAAAGAGTTCTGTACACACCTGAATTCTGCTGAGAGCAAAGGGCTAGTTGCTAGTTACAGAATCAAAACAAAACGGCTGCAGGTAGGAAAACATCCCGAGAGCAGGTTCTAATCAAAGCTCCAAATGTCATCATTTCTCATCATGCTTACAGATCGGTGCTGGACCATAGCTTTCCCCCCCTTCTTCTCGATGTTTTCTGTGCTGCTGAGCTGGTATCTGAAGCTAATGTTGCTTGGCTCTGTAACCTTGAAATTTGATTGTATTCTGGGGAGATTTTGCTGGGATCCCTTCTCTCGCCAAACTTAAGCTTTAATTATAGAGGAGTCCACCTATCTGGGAGTCTCTTAAAGCATTCTTTCTGACACTGGTTGTCAACGTACCTGGTGGTCAGTACAATTGCTTCTTAGTGCCCATGCTACCATGAAAGTAGAGACAGAGCAACAACCACAACAAAACCCTTCCTTCCTCTGTCCCTGCTAATCCAGAGTCTCCAATAAGTCACAGTCTTGTTAATGGTTTACAGAGCAATCAAGGCCAAATCATCTTTTCTTTTTACCTTTTTACAAGTACTGAGTGACCACTGTGTGACAGGTGTCATCCAAGATGTTGGAACTGTAGGGCTATGTGACAGAAATTTTCACAGTGAGATGTGGACGGACAGGTATTTCTAGGGATATTTATTTCATTCAGAGAATATTATGCCCATCCAATCATAGGGTCACTGTCTTTGATAAGTTCCAGTATCACCTCATCCCAAACTCTTTCTTTGGAGATGCCACTCACACTGATCCCATTGCTGACATCATCATGCTTGTATGAGGTCCTCTGCATTTCAGAGTTCCCCTGTCCCATTTCCAATAGTACCTTGCACATACCCAGTTCCCTTATATCCCAAGGTTCCCTATTTTTCCCGTCTGCATGAAGAAGTCATCTCTTTATTTGCTCTGACTTGCCTTTATTCATTCTTCATAATTTCTCTTGGAATGTTATTTCTGTGAAGAAGACTATTTCATCCTCTGAGATCCAATTTTCACCCCTTGTTAATCTCATGGCTCCCCAATTTTTCTCTTATCAATCTTAAACCTGAACATCATTGTAATTTTGTTTGTTTCTATTTTCCATTCTATACTCTAAGCTTCATGGGGGAAATGAAGCATGTCTGAGTCTTAGTTACTCTAACACTGCCTGACCCATAAAGGGAACTTATTGCATATTTATATTTCATAATTAAATGAAGAAATATTAGGTGGTAAGTACAATAGTTGAACATGCATTGAGAGGAATAAATACAGCCCAGCATGTCGTCAGGATCTAAGTGCCGTTGACTATGATGGTAAAAACTGCTTATGCTTAAGAATAAGTTTCCATGAACTTCAGAAGAAACATTTTGAATGCAAATCTAATTGTGAGAAAATAAAACAGGAAATTTTTAGTTAAATATGTTTAACTATAGAATAAACAAGACAACCAGTGGTTGCTTCTTGTGTCTGATCAACTCATATATAATCTTTTTTTATGTGAATTAATATTCCACTGCCACATTAGTAATTTCAGCACTTTTCACAAAGATAAGAATTAGTATTTGCTTCATGTAGCCTTCATTTTTATTAGTGCACATGTTAGAAGCTGTTTATCTCACTTGTCTTAACTTACTTTAAAGTTTTAAGTGGTATACATTAGTCAAATTACATCCTCCCCACACTGTCTAGTTTAGGCTTTCATAGTCTCTGATTTAAGTGAACAATGGCCTTGGTTGTTTTGTGGTTCACTAGATTCCATGTTTACATGTTGTTATACTTCCTTAAGGCTGTGTCAGTTAGTTCTATGTCAACCTAACACAACCTAGAGTCATTTGGGAAGAAGTACTCTCAGTTGAGAAAATGCCTCCATAAAACCAACCTACAGGCAAATCTGTGTGCATTTTTTAAATTAATGATTGGTGTGGAAGGTCTGGACTGCTATGGGTGGTATCAACACTGGACAGGTGGCCCTGATTTTAAAAAAAAAAAACAAGCTGAGAAAATCTTGAAGTATAAGTCAGTTGTGGAAATATATTAAATTATCGCCCAGGCCACTTATCTTTAATACATACACTTTAATAGGAATAAGAAACACAAACAGATTTACCAGACCCT
>JAQHUG010000049.1:908320-929152 GCA_028555095.1 Dicrostonyx torquatus
CTGGAAGGGGGAGCTGGGCTGGGCTGGGAAAAAATCCAGTACTTGGGCAGGGCCCTGCGCCCGAATGACTAGAGAGTTTAGAGGAATAGAGTGTCCCTGCACCCCTTTCCGGACATCCTCAAGGGATCAATTACTGTGTGGATTACAAGCTTTATGGGATTGGAAAAGAGGCTTTGTTATAGATGTGACCTGTCTCTCTTTGCTTATACCTCCATGGCAGTGACCTTTGCAATGGCATGTGTTCCCTGTCATGATGCTCTGTCTTATCACAGACCCAACATGGTGAACTTGAAAGACCATGATCCAAAGCCTCAAAAACAAGAGTCCAAACTTTTCCTGTTCATAAGGTGATTATCTTGAGTATTTTATTCTAGTATCAGAAGTTTAATAAACATCATGAGTGGCTCAAGGCAAAAAACTTTTACATCTCACCTATCTGGAGACTGTGAGTACAAGATCGATGTGTCTGGTCTGGGCTTCTTCTGAGACCTCTCTTTTGTACTGCAGGCTTCTTCCTTCCATGGTCTTTCTCTATATATCTACATCCCTGCTGGCTCTTCTCCTTACAAGGACAATAGATCAAGTTTATCACACCCCAACTATTATGCCCTCACTTAAACTTTTATTATCCCCTGAAGTCCATGTCTCCAAATGCAGTGTCCTTGTGAGTTAGTCCTTCAGTATATAAAGTTTGAAAAATGGCAGATTTTGGTTCTTAAGTGGAACCTATGAACTTAACTAGTATACTTATCTCTGTATTTCACAATAAGACTTTGGTTAAAATTATCGTGACTTCTTTAGCCCCATATTCCTCAAGTATAAAACATTGACTTTGATATTTACCTTTTAAAGACTTTTCCATATCTATGTATATAGATATAGATATATAATGTGTTGCAAGGGAGAGGGTTGCTTGTTTGTCCTGGCTGCCTGGCTAGCTTACACCCAAAATAACCACACAGAAATTGTATTCATTAAAACACTGCTTAAAACAGGCTTAAAACATGGAAAATCAAGAAATTCATTTGTTCTTCTTTTGGCTTTATCTAATAAACAAGCATTGCTTGTTTTGACATGTCTCAGGCATTGCCATTCCAAGCTTAAAGTAAATGGATGCTTGCTGTGGGCCAGATACTCTTAGATGGCTACCTATTTGTTGCATCTGACTTAGTATTTCAATATGCCTAGAGGGGTGGACAGATGAAAATATTGAACTTTGAGTGCTTAAATAGGTGCCTGAGGTCACTCACTGAGAAGGAATGGAGCTGATACCTGACTTCTGCTCTGTCCTATCCCCAAGGCACTTCTTTTGTCCTTATGCTGCTGGCCTTGTATTTATATTCTTTCCAAGACTCTCATGCCTTTACCTTCCCTTATGATTTTGGCTTTTGAGACCATTTACTGCTTCTCCTTGATATCTCCCCATGCTGTTTTCCACACACCCTTCTCTAATTTCATATTTTCTTGCACAATGCATGCAATACAAATGGGAGAGATATTCTTGTGTTTTCACTCCCAATTTTAATTGCATTGCTTCTTTTCACCTCTTGCTTATTAAATGGTGGGAAATGTAGAAATAATTGTCAGATTCATTGGAGAAAACAGGTTGAGAGGAGCACTTGGGTACTGAGGGATGCTTTTCCTTTTCATTGACATTACCTGGATTTTTATATGCAATTGCTTTGTGCCTTCCATTATTTTTAATTTCAGCTTACAATTAGAGCTTGCAAATTGAATTGCTTTCTCTAAGGAGCTGTGATTTCTCTATTTGGCAAGGCCCACCTCATACCCCCACTTGCTAAGCTGAAATTAACATGGTTGCTTTTGTTCCCCTGCATTGCAAAGAAGTCTGATCAGTATCATGAGCACATTTAAAATTTGCTTCATGTGTCTATAGGGAGTTTTGGGGTGAGTGGTACCCTGATTCAGGAGGAAAAGAGTGGAGATTCTTAGGAAAATCACATAGAACCCGAGGCAAAAACCTTGGGGATTAGAGACAACTGACCCTTCACAGTCACTCAGAAGTCTTGGGCTGTTTATAGAAACCATACAGGGCCTAATAGAGTATCCTCTTTGGGTTCAGAGACTTGGATGTTTGCTACAATTCATAGATGCTAGAGAAGGGAAACACGTTAACCCTATAGATTCTAGCTCAATTCCAGATGTTTTCTGTTCTGATTATCTTTATTCATGAAAGTCTGTTTTGATTGTTCATGTATGTGTGTGTAAGCATGTGTGTATACATGTGTGTGTATATATGCATGTGTATGTGTGTATGTATGTGAGTACAGGAGGATGTGGAGAGAAGAAGGAGGAACCATATCTCCTTCTGGATATCCCCAGATCCCCTTTTGCTGGATTCACAGTTGACTGTGAGCCACCCAGCAGGAGTGCTAGGAACCAAATTCAGGTCTTATGCAAGAGCATTATGTAGTGTTAACTTATGAATCATCTTTCCAGCCCCTCGCCCTCTTAGTAGCTCATCAGTTTCAAGTTCTACATTTGTTAAAAGTGTGGGGGGTGTTAATTACAAAAGTGGAAGTGAGATCTGACTTATATCAAGAGAGCCAGTGTGAAAGTGAGAGCCATTGCATACAAGTCCTAAGTATCAAGTCACTGAGTGTCTTTAAGAAACTCAGTCCTAGGTGGCCCATATTGGTTGAAAATAGTGGTCCATGCTGACTGATAGCCTGTCATCTTCTTCGTCTAGTCCCCCCCCCCATATCTGTAGTATATGTGAGTTGGTAGTCCTACAGCATCTCAGTATCTTCCCTTGACTTTTGGATTCCTCTTTCTTATTTCTGGAAAACTGTTTTAGATTCTTATCTTTTCCCTAAAATATAATGCAAGCATTTCTACCTTTGTATACCTCTAACCCCATGTTTAATTAGGAGTGCTCACATTTTTTTTAGGTCCCTATTCTGTTATAAAGGTTGCCTGCCTCACTGTTTACCCTCACGTGAGCTTCCTCTGTGGCACACAGCAGGCATGCAAAGAAATGCTAAATAACGGAGTGAAATGAATGAGCATTAGGTACTTTTTCTCAAATATTATTTTGCATAGTATTTCACATTTTAAAAGGAGATTCTTTAAATATAGAGTACTTAGTTTTTCCTTTCAGTCAGCCCTGCAGTCATGTTCTTCTTAAGGGCCTTTCCAACAGTCTGTGGACTCTTGTCAGTGAACATGCACATACACTTTTAAAGAAAGCCAGAAGATACTGATGTCTAAGTGTGCAAATGCAGGTGCCTCAGGAAGGTTTCCTGACAGTAAGGGGAAGTCAGGAGGCCTCCTTTCCAATAGAGGGCGCTCCTGATCCACAAGCTGCGATAGTCCCAATGGATGAAGCCATCAGAAGACCAGCTCCAAATTTATCACAGCTAGTGACCTGGGATTTTGATTTATGTTCAGCTGGAGCCCAGTTTGGAAATTTTAAACCAAAAGGGAAACTGTCTGTTCTTCCTGAAAGCCCTGTTCCTACAGCAGGTTATGTTTCTAAGCCTGTCTCAAACAGAAACCCAGGTCTGTCTCATAAACTTGTATCTACAGAGCCTCCTCTACCTTCCTTGTATGATAGATGAACACAATGCACCTAGGTTTTCCAAGAAACCATATTCTCTACATGCATGTCTCATTTACACCCCACCCCATTTCTAATCATTTGGAAAAGGGTCTACTGTTTGGCTTCTGGCTCTCAGTGAATATAAAATGTAAAGTGATTAGCTCAGCCCTGGATCCCAATATCTCATTTTGCTGGAGATCTAACCCATTTGTAGGAGGACTTTTATCTTCTTTTTACACACCTTGTGCCTTCTTATGACATCTTCCACTGGCTGTGATGTCACAGTTCTACCTGTTTCCCTTCCTCTTCACTCCTTATCATTCACTAAAAGTCACATAAACAGCCACACAGAATTAACTACGTCTTCCTTTTTTCCTCCATTCAGCCTCTTCCTATACTTGCTAACAGCACTTGTTTTCTTTTGTCTAGTATAATTATTGCTTGTTTTCTTATCTGCTCTTCCTCTAGGGCTGTAAATTCTCCACAGCATAAATTATTTCATTCATCTTCATTCATCTTTATATCCTCCCTGCCCAGTGACAATATACTATACATAAAAGATGCTTAGTGATACCACAACAAGAAATTCACATTTATGAAAACAATCCCTATGCACAATGGATATATACCCACAAAATTTTAATAAATAAAAGGATGAATAATACACATTTATGTATTTGAGGGTTTCTGAAAACTTGGCTGTGTGTAAGTAATGAACTTTGGCTAAACAGGGTGACAGCTCTCCAGCTCCATAGAAACACAGTTGTCAGTATGTGTAGATAGCAGAGACAGAGATGGGCTGTGCGTGAAGGATGAAAAACTGCTCTGTGTGATAGGAGCATCAGCCGTTCGCCAGTTCAGGAAATGCTGCCTCTGACAACTCGCATAGGATTGCACTCAAAGAACGACTTTACTGTATCTCCATCGTCAAGAAAAATTAATTTGTAGATGGTACAGAAGAGACACTGTTAGAATCTGTTTTCTGTGCTATGTAGTTCATATGAGCTACAAGGGATTTTTTTTTGTTTTCCATAGTTACCTTTTATTTGAAAAAATCTAATATATATGTATTCATTCATTTCTTTCTTTGTATATGTATATGTTTGGCCTTGTGCATGCGGAGGTCAGAAGACACCTTGTGGGCTCATTGTCCCCTTCAGCTTTATGGGTTTTCAGGTCTCTGTCTCAGGTCCTAAAGCTTGGCAGCAGTTGCCTTTACCTGCTGAGCCATCTCACTGTCTGCTTACTCTTCTTTCTGGTGAGAACAGTCCCCAGGTCCATGTTATTCCATTTGACACCACATATATTACAGAGGCACAGTGCCCAGAGGAAAATGTTCCCCAGTAAGTAGTGCAACCCCTCTCTTCTGACCTCTGGTCTGAAAACCTTTGTGAGAAACTTGTTAATCATTCCTTCAGCAAGAAGAAAAAGCCGCCACTAAAGTCAATTCCTTTTCAGTTCATAGGTATCCATGCACGTGTACACACCTGTGCACAGAGATATATACTATCTTGTTTTATCTATAGCTATATTGTATATTTTAAAGGTGTATAAATGTGCTTTAAAATCTTTTTTGTATCTGGACAATGCATGTTTATTTATGCATATGATGTGTACACACACAAATCTGTTATTGGCGTGTGAACATGCATGAGTATGGCATGCACACAGTAGTCAGAGGACAAACTTGGGTTTTGGCCCCCACCTTTCACTTTGAGAGTCTCTTTATTGTTTGCTGGTGCATATGCCATACTAACTAGCTCTAAGTTTCCAAGGGGTCTGCAGTTCTTTCCTCTCATTTCACCATAGGTGTTCTGGGATTATAGATTTGTGCTACCACACTCTCTTTAAGTGGGTTCTAAAGATTCAGACTCAGGTACTTGTGCTTCATTAGAAATATATGACTTCATCATGAAGTCATACCTGGCCATTAAAAAAATATGCTACATTTTGATCATATTCTTTTCATTCCCCTGACTCCTTCCAGATTCTCCTGGCCTTCCTATTCACCCAACTTCATGTTTTTTCTCTCTATCAAAAAACAGAACAAATAAACAGAGAAAAATAAGAACAACCAAATTCCTAAAATCAAAATATAACAGCCAAAATAAACAAGCAACAACAATAAATAATGAAATAAAAAATACCCAAACAAAACAAAACAAAACAAAAGCTAACAAAAAACAAAACAAAACAAAAAAACAAAATAAGAAATGTGAGTCTGTGTTGGCCAACTACTTCATTAGTGAAAACTGATTTTCCTTTTCCCAGCTAGTATCATTTCCAAATAGCTTCTTGGTTAGAAGTATTCACTTTCCATGCTCAGTGCTGGGATTCTGTCTGGTTTGCACCCATGCAGATCTTGTGTGTGCTGTCACAATCTCTGTAAATTCATATGTGTATGAGTCCTGTTGTTTCTGGAAGACATGTTTCCTTGGAGCCATCTGAAGGTGTAAGTCACAAAACAATCCCACACCAGTTTGGACTTATGATTAATAAAAGGGTTAGTTATTTAAAGGGCAAAACTTACAAATCACCATCCTAAACAACAGCCCTCTGCACGACCAGGAAAGGAGTCTAGTAGATGGAAGCAGAGTCTGAAGCAAGAGAGCTAGCACATGGCTACCACTGCTTTTTTTTAAAGTAAAAGAGACCACGCCCAAGTGGGCTGCTATCTTAAAGGCTATTGGCTGAAGGAGCAGAAGGAGCTCCTGCAGCAGCCATCCACAACCTATGGCTTTTACAATCTTTCTACTTCTTCTACATAGATCCCTGAGCCTTGAGGGGAGGAGTTTGATAAAGACCTCCCATGTAGGACCAAGTGCCCCAGAGTCTCTCACTCTGCACATTTTCCAGTTGTGAGTCTCTGTGTTCATTTCCATCTGAAGCAAGAAGCAGCCTCTCTGGCAAGGGGTTGAGTAAAGATCTGGGGGAAACAGCAGTATATGTCATTAGGAGGCCTTTTTCACTGCATTGCTGTGCTCCTCTACAGAAAAATAGTAGTAGGTTTTCTTTCCCCTAGTAGGTGCAAGACCTATCTAATCTTATATTCTTCCTGGCCCTCCTTTTGGTTAAGGGTCTTTTTCAAAGCTGAATTGACCTGAAAAGTCACTATGTATGTCAAATTGGCCTTAAACTCACCATGATCCTCTTGCCTCATCTTTTTAAAAGTTGAGCTGACAGGACATGCAAGTCTGGGTCATAATACAATTTTTGACACAGAGAGTAGTAGACTTTTAAGCACAGTTTTGTTTTATCTTGTTTTAGCAAATAAATGTCAACTGCATTATGCAAATATTGAATGAATAATCCCAACAATAAGCAATTTATGAATTTTTAATAACTTTATTATGCTATATTGTCAAAATTTCTATTTATGATTGCTGATTTAAATATTTTAATCTGACTGTTTTATAGATTAAGCTGTACAACTCATGTATATGAATATGTAATTTCCTCATGCATAGAAAGTCCAGACAGTTTGTGGTTTTAACATCATTGGGAATGTGTCACTCACAGACAAGGGGTGGGGGCACCATTGCACAGATAATAGAATAATTACTTTAGTAGAGAAAATTATGATTAGGATTTCAAGAAATTTACATTTTTCATGGTAAGAAAATCCAAAATCAATACTTTTAGATAAAGTATTATATTCAAGATTTCCATGTTTTCTCCATAATTTCTAAACAACTACAAAAACAAGAGAAATAACCTAGTGAAATCTTTACATATTTAGGTCCTGAGTGTGGAACTTCCCCTTTCTTCTCTCATCCTTGAACCTTGTCTAAATGCTGGGGATTTAAGAATTGCTGTGACTTCCCGGGGTGAGGAGACAGCTGGTCCTTCATGGACTCTGTCAGGTTAGAATTAACTAAGAGGTGCATCATCCATTCATTCCCTAGACACCCAGCGAGGTGTTGGCAACTCCACTTGGCCCTTCACCATACTGTTTATGCCACCATCTGCTGGCCCATCCAGGAGTGTTGCAGCTGTGCAGACTTCTGTCTTCAGCATTGCAAGAAGAACAATTCTTCAAGGACGTGGAGGAGCACAGTGGGGCTGCCTCAGAGCAGTTCCTACCTATATCACACCAATCCCCATTCAGCCATGTCTGGCCAAGTTCCTCCTGCCTCAATGCCACCAGCAGCTCCTTTAGTGGTGTGCACCACCACAGTTTGGAGGTGGGGAGGGAAAGTAGGCAGAGTTCAATTCTGCTTGCTCACCGTGTGCTGAGTTGCACATTTGCTCTCACTCATTTCCTCGAGATTAGCATCAGGGAGAGGACAGAATGCACACCTTTTTTCCAAGACCATGACTCAGTTTTAAGACTCTTGTCTTTCTCATCTCCAGAGAATATGCAACTCTCCTTTCTAAGAGAGAGAGAGCAGCAAAAGGCTATTGTACATGTTTCTCATGTGGATTGAACTTCTAAACACTCATATTTCCAGAGTTAAAGGTATTTTCTCTCCAGCACTTGTGTGACATCTTTCCCTAAAGGGCAATGAAGTACCCAGATTAGTCTTACAGGCAGCAAGGAGTTTAAGGGAAAATATGATCATTGAATACAGTCAAGTGCTTTCACATATACAAGGGCATGCATGTACACTCTCATATAGTACTTTCTGTATTTTATGTGTGTTTGTACAACTAAGATAACATAGCTTATTGTTTGGGGCCACATCATTTTTCCTTATTGGTATGTAATATCCATACTTTAATTGCTTTGTGATATTTTAAGTATGAAACCCAATTTTTATATTGTGAATATCCATTCTGTATTATAGATAGTAAATACCATCCCCTTATTTGTCACTTGATTAAAAATCTGTTTATGGTATGCTGTTTCATCATAGGCAGATTTGTATATATAGCAGTCCCTCTAGGTCCTCTCTCCTCTATTGGATTTAGAATGGAACAGTGATTCATAGAGGTCTGTTGTCATCCAAACAGATTAAAAGCCCAATCTACAATATGCAAACGGCTTTCCTCCTGAAGAAATCAGTGCTCCCCTTTGATGTCTTTAATAGCCTTTTCTGAGTTTGAAAAGCAGAGGCTTTCCTGAGGGGCACTCTAGCTGCCTTTTCTCTGACTTCCATCAGGATGCCACAGGAAGCTACTATCCATGCTGAGCGCCTCATTATAGCGGACACTAAGACATGTACAGAATTAGAGAAAAATATTGTAAAGTGCACTCATTGCCCGGCTTCAAATCCTGCTGGTATTCTTTCTTCCTCCCCAGTGGCTTACTTCAGAGCACCCCTATTTCTTAAACATAGACACTATTTCATATGCATGACCAGAAAGCCATTACCCTATGGAAAAGATTTTAATAATTCTTCAAGATTATCAAGTGTCTAATCATGTCTGTACTTTACCAATTTTCTTTAAAAACAAACAAGCCTGTGTTATATCAGTTACTTGCTTTATTCAAATCATGACTCAACAAGATCTTTACCTGGCATTTGGTAAATAAATTTGCTTAGTTGCCTTTTATTTAACATTTCTCCTTTTTCTGTTTCTTCGTGATTTGCTTTTTAGAAGAAATGAGATCATTGTTGTATAGTTTGCCATGTTTTATATTTTGCTGCTCATCCATTTCGTCAGAAAGTATGTCCATCTTCAGACTTTGTGAGGCACAAGGTTGACCTCAGTGTATTCTTGGCTACACCCGTGTCTCTTAGAACTCTTCCAGGGATTCATTGGGCCAAGACTGTTTAACTGTAACAGTGATATGTAAATGGACACTCTATTCCACTGTCCATCAGTCACTAGTGCCTTCCTGTCTTAAGGACTAAAGCTTCATATCTACATTGTCAAGCCTTTAGGTCAGACTATGCCAGTTCTCTTGAGTTTCTCTCACCATTGTCTTCTCTATTCTGGGTAGTTTTATTTTTCCTATAATCCTTGAGTCAGCATGTCAACATTCATAAAATAGTGCACTATTTTGGGGACTGAAGTTTTATAGTTAAAAAAGAAATAATTTTGTGAAGCAGTAGTATGATTAAAAGTCAATATGCAGTGTATACCCAATTTTTGCACTTTTCAGCTTTTGAAGTTGATTTATAGGAAGTAAGCATAATAAACCAAGTATGAAGCATGAAACACTGTCAGAGAACAATATTATGTCCTCTTAATCTAACTGTGCCTCCCTTCTGGATATCATTTTCATACGAACCAGAAAATGCCTTATTTTTATTTTAGTTTTTGAGAACTTTGTATATAAGCATTATATCACTTCCACCCCACTCTCCCCTCTTAAACTTCTCTATACCCTAACTCCCACTCTCAAATCCACATTATCTTCTTAATTATTTTTGAACCTATAATATAATACAAAATGCACACAAGCATAATTTCTTATTTTTAAAAACACTGTTTGAGTTAATGTTTTTATAAATAGCAAAGTGATGCTTGATTGAAATAATGGCACTCTGATTTGAAGAATGCTTGTGTCTTGTGGTGCCGAGTGGTATCAACTCAGATGATAACTATGTCCTCAGGGAAACACTGACAATGGAGAACTTTGAAAATCTGCACAGCACATAAAACCCCCAGTTACTTAAAAAGTTAAAGTGTTTATTATTAATTCTCAGTAACAATGAAAATAGGACCAGCATAGAAACCACCAAAAATATTTGCCTCTTCTTTAATATTATTTCAAGTATCAGAGTCTCATCTGTCTCTTGTGTCTCTTAAGGTGCTCGTGGTAATGGTGTCTGGTTAGTGGTAATATGGCTTTTTCTCCAAACTGATTCTATATGTGTAAATTATGGGTAGAAGATTTCAGTTTGCCTAACATTGTCATCTGAGGTTAGATACTGTGTTTTCCAAATGCTTTTCCTTATCTGTCAGTTTCTACCCTTAGAAATCTATTTGTACAATGCAGTAGAATGTTAACATTTAGGCTGTGCTAGAAGGTTTAGGCACACAGTAGCAATGCAGTTATTAAAGATTGATCTTGGAAACCTTTCAGAAGGTTTCCATCCCATAAAAGTCAACTATCTAATTTTCCCTCAGCAAGTTGAACATAGTTTTCCATTCAGTTAAGTATCAGCTGGTTATTCTTAGAGCACTGAGCATAGTGCATGGCTTGGTTCTTGGTAGCACGTTATAGGAAAAATATATTTCCTAAAATCCAGGATAAAGCCCATGCATCAAGATGTGCACACTGAACGGAGCATAGGTAGGAGGTTTGTGCCTTGAAATCATATATATGTGGGGATTATCCCCACAGCGTGGGCCAGAAAGTTGAGTTATCCTCTCCTTAGAGATTATTCCTCTTTTCATGACACATGTACACAGGTGAAATCAGATGTATATTCATAAGTGATACCCATTCATTGAATGCTGTGGAATTCTGCTTATGTTGATTCTATAAGAAGTTACCCTATATCATTGTAAGAAGCATTGGTTGTGTTTGTTCATAGGGTGATAGATAGGGTGAGACCAGAAGAAGAGACATAACTTTTGTTTCAAGAGAAGATGGCCTCTTATGTGTTCTATACATATATACATACATAATGTATGTGTCCCTTATGATCCTCTTATATATCCATAGTGAAAAGGATAAGGAGCTGGTTGTTACTGCAAGTGCTGTGGTTACAATGTGATGCTGGGCCTGTGCCTTTAACTTCCAATTTTCAGTTCCAGCCTTGCACTGAGCTTCCCATGGACTTGGTTCTACTGGACACCTGTCTTCCTAAGCACCGTGGCTGAATCTAATTTGAAGTAGATTTCTTCTCCATCCAAATACCTGGGTGAATACAGTGCTGGACTTTGAAAAAACACAAGTTTTTATTTGGTTGGTTTTGGTTTTCTGTTTTTGTTTTTGTTTCTGTAAGGCATGACTTTTTTGTAACACCAATATTTTGTATTTTAGAACTAATTTTCTTCAAAATTTAGCATAGATGGGAAAAAAGGGAGAAAACTCTACACTGTTCATTAGAGCCATCTTGTTTACCAGGATTTGTGTGGTTTTCTGATCTCATTCCTCACCATACACATATCCCCCATGTCTTTCTTCTGTTGTGACTGCTTACTGCATTGGTGGCTGCACTTGCTTTTCACATCTTGAAAGCTTATGCTTTGTTACTTAAAATTGATTTTTTGTTTTGACAAAACTTCTCTTGTATCATATATCCTTTCATTGCAGATTTTCTATTTTCATTAATTAACTTCTTGACTCTAAATGGTATTTGCTAATTGATAGAGGGTGTTGCTAATTATTTGTTATATTCATAAACAAGAGTATTTTATCACATGTAAGAGGGTCGTGACTCAGGGATACTGGGATAAGATATAATTCATAAATAAAAGCCATCTTTAGCTGGTGGAAAGAATGCAAAGACTAAATGGTATAGTGAAAAAGAAAAAAAATTCATCTTTCTAGAAATTGTCTTCTGAATTGTTTTCCACTCTGAACCTACTTGAAGCTTGGAACTTCCCTCTTTAGAGTACAAATGCCTTCACAGTGGGGTGAAGATAGCAGCATGGTAGAGGTCTCAGCATCAGCACAAGAAGCTAGAACATGGCAGTTGATTCTGAGTCATCCAAGTCAAGATGGATGGATGACCTTAGCTAGTTTGCCTCTCTCTGCTTCTAACAGCAAATAGATAACAACTCAATGTACTTATCATTATTAAGGTTCAATTTGTGTTACCAAAATTCCGTGAACATGTTCGCTTGCTGGTGATGGTGAGAAGGAATGGGACAGACGCTTTCTTGCACAGTGTATTTTGCAGGAGCATCAAGGTTGACAATTGAAGACTCATGATTGCTCTTTGCCTTCCCACAATTTTAAGTTCACAGCTCTTTCCAAAGGTGTGTAACTATTCTACTCTACTTAGCCTGCAGCTGGAAAGAAGGCCGAGAGATGTTTCACATCTGTAACCCAAAGGGACATACAGGTAGGAAACTCTTAGAAACTCATTAAATGTCTTTTTCTACTCATTTGACCTGTAGGAAAAATAAAGGCTCAGTGTTCCTGACAGTTGAGTTTATTACATTTAAATCCATTTTTCATGCCAAGCTGCTGCCCACCAAGGATCAGAAAAAGACGCTGTCTGAATTATAAAGTCTCTTCAGATCACTGTTGTCTCTCTTTTATCCTTTGTTCTTACTTTTTCAACCTCTTGCCCATGTATTTCAATCAGGACAACCAGGCTGTTTTAACACAAATTTTACATACACTTCAGAAGAATGGGATTTGGGGTTTGTCTGACTGGCAGTACTCATCTCTGAGGATACCCATGTAAAATGATACTTAGTGAAACTGGAATTCTCTGTGTTATATCTTTCAACAAATAGTAACTAGAAAATTTCAATATTTATGGTACATTTTAATGAGCTGAGATATTTGCTTATTCTATAACATCTTTATGGACATAATTATTTGAAAATTTTAAATGTTTTTACTTATGTGTATGAATGTATGTCTATGCAAACATATATGTATATAGACATATACATGTATATGTGTATATATATATATATTCATGCAGGTGGCCCCAGAGTCCAGAAAAATGTGTCAGATCCCCTATAGCTGGATTTACAGGGATTTGTGAGCTGCCTAGCATGAGTGCTGAAAGCACAGCTCAGGTTCAGTGGAAGACCGGCAAGTGTTCTTAACCACTGAGAACTAAGGCGAAGGAATATATGATGCTAATTTTATTACAGATTCTAATTCATATTTGATCATTTATTGATTTGTTGTCCGCATACCCAGAATAAATCTAGCAGTCACAAGTCTGACATCTTAGTGTAGTGACACATTCAAATATTCAATAATAGAGATTTTTGAACACAGGAAAATATTTAAGTTAATTTTTTTATTCTTTGAAACTTTTACACTCTTTAAGGCTTAGTTGATCTTGTTTAATGAATAGGTAGTTTCCATCTCTGCTTTCTCTTTATTTAACCAGTCATCACCCCCTGAGATTAAAGGAGAATTTCTAAGCACATCTGTTACATTCTGATTCCCTATACAACTTGAAGATGACTTTTTAAAAACCAGTGGCCCAGCTCCCATGATTTCTCCCTGGTGCATGATTGCCTCTACTTCAGCCAAAAGTCCATAGCTGCTATCTATTGTCCATTTTGTTTTTAGTTCTGGAAAAATTCACTCAGAGCTTTCTGAATAAAGGAATGTGGAAAATAAAATGCTGCTTTTAATGCTACTTCCTGCTTAGATCTATTTTACTCCTTTTAGGGCCTCACCATGTAGGCTAGTAGTTATTTCTTGCCTCCCATATTCCTCTTTCCTTCTATTCAGCTTCTCAGCTTCCAGTGCTTGAGTGGCTGGTAACCAAGTTTGATCTTTTCCTCAACAAAAATTTTCATTATTCCCCAAATATCTTTGTATATATGAATATCTGAAAGTCATACTTTTGAAAATAGAAAGCCCCAAATTATTGGGACATGGAAAAAGCCACATTTTCTTTTTTTGTACCCTTTTTATTGAGAACAGCATCTTAGGTGCACTGATAGCTTACCATGTCCCAGTGTCAGGTCCAAACAGGTACGGTACACATGGGTATGTGAACGAAAATGGACATCTGTGACTGTGTGCAGACTGACATTTCATTTACTTCCTAAAACAGGTATAATGATTATCTGCCTTTTGAAGATGAAGAACCACAATTCAGGTGGTTAAATATTTTCCCCAATGTCACGTGCTTGAGAGGCAGATAAGCCCGACCTCAGAATCCTATCAGTTCCACAGTTGAGTTTTGCTTTTGATGGTATCACCATTGTACCCTAGCCCGGTACTTTTTTTTTTTGCTGTTTGACAAATTATCTGTGACTTCCTTAGATGCCTGTAGTGAATCAAGATGCTGCCTTTCTCGAGGCTCTGATTCCCCTTTCTACCACTCCATGCTTGCCTGTGACTTTGACAAGTGGAGTGAAGCTGAAGGGACGTCAGGGCACATCTGGGTCTTGCTTCAAAACAGACCAGCAGCTTCCCCTTTGATGTCAGGGAGCTCTGAGGCAGTGTGTAAGATGCTCAAGTGCCCAGAGGCTGCCTTCTGTGAGGAAGCTCACAGGAACCACACCAAAGCCTTCTGTTGAAAGTACAAGCTTCTCACTAGTCCCCCACTGCCCCCTGCTCCTTAGTTGTTGAGGTCTATGCTGCTCAAGCCATTGTAGCTCAGGCTGCAGATTCCGTACAGAAGCTGCTTTCTCTTTACTATAGTCCGCCTTCATTATGACTAACTGAATCAAGCGACAGACTATGAACATTTCTTGAAAAATAAAAGAGCTTTTGGCAGCAAATATTGTTCTATGCTTAGGATCCTGTACTTGTGAGGCCTCCAAAGAGTGAAGCAATATCCACGGAGAAAACCAGATCATCCACCTTTGTGACAATAAACCATTTGAAAACAGGGATGGTTTCTCTCGATCGTTTTCAGATCCCAGTATTTCTAGCGTTCAGTGACTAGGGATCAACTGATTTTACTTGAATGAATTAATGAATGAAATAAAATTACTCTGAAGACAAATACACTGGTCTTCCAGGTCTTCAGTTCTGGAGGAAATGCTGCTTCAGGATTTCATATTTCCCTTGCTAGGTTTCTATTTTCCTTTCAGCTAGTTCTTGCTTGCTGGGCCACCATTCTTTCATTTTGAAACAGTAACGTTTATCCTGTGCCATTGTATGTTGGAACTATGTAATTTCTTTCTAAGTGTGTAGGGGCTTACAGTTAAGAGATTACCTAAATCTCAGAAAAGGCTCAGTATTGGCACTTTTGGACAGTGTTGTAACTGTTAAAGATAATGGGGACTTTTGAAGTTAAATTAACTGCTTTTACATTAAGAGATGGCTATAAGCTTATGGGAATATATGGTTGTGCTTCTAGGCTTAGACATATGTTTAGGTACCAAGTTGATATGTTTTGTTGTTGTTATTGTTTATTTATTTGGCTTTTCAAGATAGGGTTTCACTGTGAGGCTATCGCTGTCCTGAAATTCACTCTGTAAACCAGGCTGCTCCCTAACTCATAGAGATCCACCTGTCTCTGCCTCCCAAGTACTGGGATTAAAGACGTGTGCCACCACCACCCGGCTGTGATGGTTTATATTTATTCACAACTTGAAAAGATCTGGAATCACCTTGGAGATAAATCTTAGAGATTTTTTGTTTCTAGGGAGTCTCTGGATTAGGTAAATTCAAATAGGTAGACCCACCATAATTATGGTAATACCGTGGCATGGGCTGACTCTTGTACTGAATTAAAATGAGAAAGCTACTTGAGCATGAGTATTCCTCTCTCTTTTTCTGCCTCATGACTGCTCATGCATTCTGGCTGGCATTCATGTTCCTGCCACCATACTGTCCCCACCATGCTGAGCTGCACCTTCCAACCATGTGCCCAACTCCTTCTTGAGTTGTTGTGGTCAGGATTACTGTTGCAGCAATGAGGAACATAACCTGCACGATCATTAAATTCCTAAAAACAAATACCTTTCCTCAAGTTGTGCATAATTTTCATTAAAAATATGTGCATCGTATCTTTTTAGGCCAAATTAGCCAGAAATTCCCTTCACATTCTATATACTTGTAATTGAGAGAAATGTTGTAACAGAACCAGACTTTGTAGAAGCTGCTTTTCTCTAGTTCATTCTCTCTCTCTCTCTCTCTCTCCCTCACTCTCTCTTTTTCTCTTCTCTCCTCTTATCCTTCTTTTACCTCTCTATCTCCCATTTATCACTATTTAAGTTCATGACCTGAAATATTACAGAGCTAAAACTGTCTGCTTTTCATGCTGAAATCACCCACTATAGGAAAAACAAACTGTAATTACTGTTGAAATGGTATATAACACAGACACATACACATGTGCACACACACACACACACACACACACACACACACACATGCACTTTAACTAGACACTCATAGATATAACCAAAGAAAGAATTTTCAAAAATACATTCTCAAACTTCTTGTATATGGAATTATTACTAGTAACAACAACTGTGCTTAAGATTTTTCTTTCTCATGAATGTTTCTGGAAATATATTGATTCATTAGGAGAATGTAATGGCAGTAACCATGCCATTCTTGTCTGAATAGCAATTTGGACTGCATAGTGAGAGATGTGGAACATTAAAAATAAAGGCATCAGATATGTTGTCTTTGCATTAAAATGGAAATGGATTCTGTTTATAGCGTTCCATTATGCCTGACAGTGCTGAATAGTTTATATATTAATAGACACCAAAATGCTACCTCCCTTTAAAATATTGTAACTGGCTGAAGTTCAAAATGTTAGTGGGGGGATAAAACTACTATGTTCTGGTTCAGTGACAGAAAATGACCTTGATGGGTTGACACAGGTAAGAAAATTAACTATTCTAATTCAACACATTTGAAGAATTAATTCAGAGACTAAACAGGGGTGTTAGAATGAATGACCATATGATTTGCTATAAAAACACCAGCAATTGAATGCCCGCGTATTGTCTGCTGTTTGTTTAATTGGTTAGTTTCTGGCTGTAAAGAGAACACTGGGCTCATCCTAATTGATTAAGTACCTTGTTTCCCCATATCCCTTAATTTCGAATTCAAGGCTTGTATGTAATCCATTTTATGGTTGTATTTGCTTTTTTCTGCAATGCAACATTGCTGACTAGGAATTGGTTTACTCTTTCATGTCTGAAAGCTCTGATAAATTGAGGAGCTTAGGCAGACAGCTCTTTTATCCAAGGGCCCTTCCTTACTGGGATGGTGACATTGCTGAAACCTGCCTAGACTCAAAAAGACTCCAAAAGGGATAAGAGTCCTGCAAGGAGGAAGAAACAAAGGAATTTTTTTCAATGACCTCAAGAGAATACACATACACTCTCGCGTGCACACATACACGGACACAAGTTGGTGCCAAAATAAGAGAATCGGACTAGGCTGACTTGTCTTTGGTTGGTGAAAGGATGGTGAATTGAAAAAATGATCAAAAGTGACATTGTGGGCCACCTAAAAAATATCAAAGGAGGCTGTGCTGTAATCAGTCACAGACTCCACAATCCACTGAGATTGCATTACTGCAAATGTTTGCAGAGTGATTCTGTATCTACTGTAGTGGGGTATTGGCAAATGCAGGTATTGTCTTATCTGGTTTTATACTCTGCTTACTTTTCTCTTTGCCTCTGTTGCCCTTTTACTTGCCCTCCTCTTGTATTCACACAGATGGACATCATACGGTAGGCAGGCTCAAAGAAACCTGAGACACAAATTCCTGCCTTTAAGAAGTCTCCATTCAAAGTAAGACATAAGTAGAACTTGGGATCTTTATCTATACTTTCTGTTTTATTTGAGAAGATATTCTGATAAAGTTTCGGGAAAGCAATAAGGTGACAATGGTCTTGTTACATTAATTAATGAGCTGTGATATTTTTATTATTGTCAAAGGATATCTAGTACATCTGATTTATCCTATTTTTAAAGTGCCAGATAATTAAAGACTTACTAATTTCCAGCTCCAATGGCTGATAAGCCTTCCTTTTCTGAGAAGTGCCTTGAGCAACCTGTTTCTACCAGCATTAGTTATACATCATACCACTGACTTTGCCTTTCAAATGTAGTATGATTTTGAAAAAATATGGTGTGGTCTTTGGGCTTAGTTTGTAATGCTCTCAAGATCCACATCAGTTTAAATGTCAGGCCTTTCTAAAGGTGTGCCCTTCTGGTATCTGGAGGAAGAATGCCAGGGGAGGTTATTGTGTTTTTCAATGAAAGATAAGAGTATTTTGCAGCCATAAAACAATGGCAGGCCTAGTTCAAGCAGTCATGTTATTGGGCTTGTTTTGCTTTTCTTTTGTAGATTCTCTGAGTAATTAATCACCAGAAGTTCCAAGATTCTCTTTTATCTGTCCTATAATAAGACACATCAATCTATGAAAGAATATGCTGGTGGCAGGTGCTTATGGTCTGTGGTTACTTCTGATTATCTTGGAGTTATAGAAATATCCAAGCACTGATAATTGTGTGTAGTTAAAATCAGTATAAATGCTCCTTCAACTGATGGCTTTTCACCACATACATGCCTCATTTTTGCTTTATGGAAAATCAATGGTTTTGGGATGTTAGACTCCATGGTTTCTTTTTTGCATCACCATCTTGATTGTTTCTGGTATCTATGGTGATACGGCTAGCACAGTGTTAAATGGTGTTATTATTATTATTATTATTATTATTGTTGTTGTTGTTATTAGTATTGTTGTTATTAGTATTGATATTATTGAAAATAGATTATTCTTTCATACACTACATCCTGACCTCATTTTCCCCTCCCTCTGATCCTCCCAGTCCCACCCCCAATCTCCCATTTCCTAAGAAATGTTTCCTCTTTAGAAAAGAGCAGGTCACAGAAAGACAACAGCCAAACAGTACAAACCAATATACAATAAGACAAGGTGAAAGCCCTCATATCAAGACTGGATAAGGCAATCCAAAAGGAGGAAAAGAGTCCCAAGATCAGGCAAAAGAGTCAGAGATGCACCTACTTCCATTGTTGGGAGTCTCACAAAGGACCAAGCTAACAGCCACAGCACATATGCAGAAGACTTGGCGAAGACAATGCAGGCCCTCTCATTGCCTCTTCCATCCCTGTGGATCCATCTGTGTCCTGCTTAGTTGATTCAGTGGGCTGTGTTCTCCTGGTGTCCTCCATCCCCTCTGACTCATCTATTCTTTCCTCCCCCTCTCCCATGGGGTTCTCACATCGCTGAGGAAGGGACCAGATGGAAACCTCTAGCTTAGGCTCTTTCTCTCTCTGTGCATAATGTTTGTTTGTGGGTCTCTGTGCCTGCTCCCATCTGTTGTGGAAAGAAGTCTCTCTGATGATGACTGATCTATGAGTATTGCAGAATATCATTAGGAACCATTTCATTGATTTTTCTTGGCAAGTTCTGTTTGGTACTACGCTAGGTCGCTGAGCAATCCAGGCCTTGGTTCCTGGCCAACCAGACAGTGTAGAGCAGAGTTCCACCAAGCCTACTCAGAAACCTGTGGACACATGTTTGCCATCAGTATCCACCACACCTTACCCTTACCAATCTTGTATTTATCTTAAGTTGAGTTCCTTCACCCCAGACAATGATAGGACTCCCAGTGGGAAGCAGAGGTACATGGTTAGGATTCCATATGGAATGATCAATGTTGACTTAAAGATACTTTGGTTGTTTGAAATTAGAGAACTATTCCCTCCTCCACCATAAAATGTCCTGTCACTTTCCAAGCTAATTTTTCATTGCAGTTATTTTTTTAATGCTATATGATGGTATCCCCATCACTGAATGAGAATTGAATGTTTAAAGTGCTCTAATAATTTTGAAATCAACAGAATTGAAATTATAGTGGCATTATCATAATCTTACCACCTTTTGTATGTACACTGGGTCTTTTTGAAAAACCAAAAATCTGACAGCCCAGATGCTTCACAAATTTTGTTGACATGTTTGTTTATGGTAAGCTCATGAAGGTGACAACATAACTATATTGTACATGAAATTATTTTGAAGAAGAACTTTGCCCAACTAAGTGTTCCATGCCCAAAAGAATAAAGAGCAGTTTAACTTTGAACATCAGTTTGTTTTCATGCAGTAGAAAAGTGAAATCACAATTCATCGAACACTATCTCAGTCAAATGAGTGACTATTAACTTTGAGGAGTGGAGAGGCGACCCAAAGAATATGAGAAAATATTTACAAACATTATATCTGATTAAAGGTCGATATCAAGAAGCTATAAACACAAACTTAATAAGGAAAGTTATGTAATGGACAGAGGCACAGGATGTTCATCATCATTAGGAATTGAGAAAATACAAATGAGAGCAGCAAAATCTCCCCACATAGCTATCACGTAAATTTTACAAGAATTTAAGAAAAACTGTATGGAGGCTCCAGAGAAAAGTTCTATCTAGTGTTTTCATTTCTTCATTTCTGGATAGTTATCCAAGGAATAGTATCCAGTAACCAAAGGGATTTCTGTTTCCATATATGTGTTGGGGGAGGCTGTTAGTTCGTTCCCAGCTGCTTAGCCCTGAAATAATTGCTGTAGGAAACCATAAACCCAATAGTCTTCAAGTTACTCACCCACTGGGATGTGGCCTCTTACACTATTTGTGTTGATGAAAAACATGTGTCTGCCCCCTTTTCTGGCTGAGGGAGTTGGTTTCTGTTCTCTGTTCCAGCAGAGAATTATGATTTGTAAGTCTACCCCTAAATAAATAACCATTGATTTTTCTCAATTCTGAGCTAGTGTGGGATTT
>JAQHUG010000049.1:931392-942414 GCA_028555095.1 Dicrostonyx torquatus
TCTACTTCCTGTCTGGTTGACCTGCCTATACTTCCTACCTGGCCAATCAGCATTTATTTAAAACATGATTGTCTGAACAGACAAGTCTCCTGCATCAATGGCCTACCAGCAAAGTTTCAGCAGTCTTCAGCAGAGGTACCTGTCTCTGGCAGTGGATATATGGTTTCTCCCTGACTCCACCTACTCTCTCTCTATATCTCGTTCAGCCTGACTTTACTCTATTAAACCATTGGCCAAAAGCACCTTTTTTATTAAGAAATGGCAAGAAAACATATTCACAGCATACATCACCTCCCACATATATGTTGTTGTTATACTTAATTCATGGAAATAGCCAAGTGTCCCAAAGCAGATACATTTATTGAGAAAATGTAGCATGCATACACAGTAGATTCTGTCCAGCCGAGAGAAAGACTCTCATTTGTGATAGTGTGGATGGATCTGGAGCACTGAGTGATACATGCCAAGCAGAAATTAACAAATACTGTATGATGTCATTTGTATGCAAATAATAGAAGTGGGGAGTAGAAAGGTTATTGCCATAGGCAAGGGCATGATGTGGTTGGAGGGGAAGGAAGACCACATACACAGTTTCTGATAGGAAAGCTGTATTTTAAGGAATATTATACAACAAATTGGTCATAGTAAAATAGTGCATTTTATTATTCAAAAATAATTGCGAGGAAATTTCAAATGTTTCTTCTAAGAAATGGTGGGTGATAAGTAGAATTGTAAATGAGAAAAATAAATTTCATTTCATCATTAAATATATTAAAACATCACATTTATGTATACAATTGTTATTTGCCTACTGAACAACATTAATAAAAAAATCTTAAATAGAAAAAAAAACTTAGCATCTGTGGTTGTCCACACCAAGGCTGCCCAAGACTGGGCTCCTCAACAGTCAACCATGGATGAGAAAGGACCTCATGGAGACCTTTGTCTCCCTACTGATCATATTCAGTATGTCCTGTAGGGCATGAAGAACTCCAGTCCCAACAACAACCGCTGAAGCCTCCAAAGAGTGAATGTAGGGCACTTGATCTTGCAAAGTTGAGCACTAGCTCCAGATAATGAGGCAGCCATGCCAAAGGGGTGCAGACAAGTATCAGTAATCCTGAATTTATGTCTCCCCCCTCCTTTTCTCACTGGCTGAGTAATTGGGGTTGGGGTCAATTTTTTGCCATTTACTGCTTGTATTTGTCTATTTCCGTACAGATCCTCTGTGGGTTCATCTCCATGCTTCACGTCCCATTTGTTTGACAGCTTCTTATGTGCCTGATCTTTGAACACTAATGAGTCCTTAGGCCTGTCTCACTGTTAAGAATTGTCTACTCTAACTTTATTTTTGTCTGGATAAGGGAAGATAGGCTGGCAGGTATTATAAGAGGCCCAGTGTTTCCTGTTTATCTTTGTCTTATGGAGCCTTTAATAATCTACCATGATTTCTTATTGCAATACCCACTGGTGAGCCCACCAATCCACACTGGATAGATTTGAGGTCATGCTTGGCCCGAGAATCCTGGTTAAACTTAATGGATTGCAGGAAAAAAAAGATAGGAATATTATAAAGGAGTGAGGGAGGGTTGACAGAGATAGCAGGGGGATCAGAGGGAGTGGGGGTGATGAGACTACATTATATACATGTATGAGGCTGTCAAAGGGCAAATGTAATACCAAACACATGAAATGTGAAGGAGAAGGAAATTTAGGAAACATTTAATTCATCCCAGGAGTGAGGTGGCTGAGTGATAAAGACTTTTCTCATTATTGTTTCTAAGGCCTGGTGTACTGTATAGAGAGTAAGTCATATCTCAGTGCAGGTTTCAATGCACAATGAAGAGTTGTCCAGGTGACGGGAACATGTGCTGGCTCAGACAGTCTGCATCCTGATTCTTCAAGTACAGTTTCCTTCTTCCTCTACCTTCTTAGAGGATTATGAATTGGAGGTGTTCCCAACTCTGGTTTGGATAGGCTAAATGTCCAAACATCCAGACAAGAAGAGCGCCAGTTAAATGTAAAGGATGGAAACATCCCAGAGATGAAAACTATACTAGCGCTGTTATTCATGAGTGGATTATTAAGAATTGTTAAGAGACATTTAATGAATTGGAATCTGAGTGTGGAGACCCTGGGGCCTTATTTCACGTCTCTTGTTTAGGAGGAGAAAGTGTTCTGAGCTCCATCGTCTTGCTACAGCTATGCTGTAACAAAGCAATTTTAGTGGAAAAAATGAATTTGAAGCACGGTTTCATTTTGAGTTTTGTAGAACTTGTCAGTCAGGGGAAAAGAATTGCCTTGAAGAAAATGTGTTAGCTTCTCTGTAAACAGACTGTAATCTCAGGGCTGATGTTAAGGGAACAATTGCCAGCATGCCTCTTTACCTTCTAATAGGAGTAAAAATACTCATTCTCAATTTTTGTTTTACTCCTGTACCTTTAAACTTGATTAAAAGCCAGCAGGTTGCTGGGGTTCTAAGTGAATATACGCTGTTGTTGAGTCTTTGATAATGTTCCCTGTGTTCTATAAACCAAGTAATCAGGTTTAGCTTGTACATGCTATGTCAAAGTTCCAGAGGGCTTTCTAATTGAGACAGGGAGAGAGAGAGAGAGAGAGAGAGAGAGAGAGAGAGAGAGAGAGAGAGAAAACACAGCAGCAATGGCTGTAATTACAGTATTCTTTTAAAAGTAATTTGGAAATTAATTTTTTAGCCACTTGTACTATATTTCTGGCCTGTATTTCTCTCAATTCCTGACCGTCATTGTCTCAGATATTATGTCAGAGTATATTAACCAAGATTGTATCTACATCAGTGTTTTAATTACCTGACCTTTTTGAGGTCTTGTTGAAATTACTCTCACATGACAGTTTAAAACACAACAATTTGTTGTAAAGAAAGCTTCCTTCAAATCTTAGGTTTCTTGATGTGTACATCTCATGGGAATTCTTATTTTTTAACATTCTTTAACATTCTATTTTATAATTTTATTATTTTATGAGTATGAGTGTTATGCCTCCATGTATTTAAGTGTACCATATCTATACAGTGTCCATGGAGGCCAGAAGATGACATTGGATCTCCTGAAATTAGAGTTACAGATTATTGTAAGCCATCTTGTGGATTCTAGGGTTCAAATCCAGGTTCTTAGGAAGAACAGCTCATGCTCTTAACTGATGAGCCATCTCTCCAACCCTTTCAAACATTTTTAACACACAACCCATTTTAGTTTATTGGGGAAAAGTCTTGTATATTAGAGGGATTCTGTTGGCAAGAGATCAGTGGTTTATGGGATAGTGAGAGTGTCTGAAAATCAGGTTTCTTTTTTAGCCAAAGAATTTCCACTCTCAGGGGCTACTCTATGGATGTGGAGTTACATCTCAGATTGTTTGTCATCAGTCACCAGTTTTCCCTTTCTCCTCATCCTCACTGTGATCATCAGAATCGTCTGCAGAAATGGCCACATGTCCCATGGGATGGAGCATGAGAGGCTGAGGAAAACAGTTCTCGATCATTCTTTTATCTACACTTTATTTTTTTTGTTTGCCCATTTACTTTTGTGTGTGTGTATATGTTTCTATGATACAAACAGTCAAGTTCTGCTCAGTTTTTATAAAGAAAACATTTTTCTTAGTAGAACTGAATCTATGAAAATGTGAAGAAATAGGAATCTGTCAGTACTCATCCAGAAATGGGATAACTGTATCACTCTTCTTCTCCACGAGCATCAGAGGACATTATAAAAAAGGGATGGCAAGATACCAAGAGAAAGAGATCGGGGAAGACACAGGCAAGATAGTGTCTTCTGGTCAATGCATGACATGGCAGCAGCTATTGCCTGCACAAGACCTGCACAAGAACAAGCCAGTCAATATTCCAGTATAGATGTGTGCATGCATGTGTATGTGCATTGCATGTGCACATGCATTTGTGTGCATGCATGTGTGTGTATGCATTTCCATGTGCATGTGTGTGTACACAGATGTGAGTGTGTGTGCACACATGCATGTGCACATGAATTTGTATGTATCCATGTCCACGTGCATGTGTGTGTGCACGCATGTCCATGTGTGAGTGTATGTGTTCATGTGCATTGAGTGTGCTTGTGCATGTACGTGTGCATGTGTGTGTGTGAAGGGTGGATTGCAAGCTAAAACACCTAGCTGGAGAGCTTTGGACACTTGATGACTGCTAGATGATGGAGAAATAGTTTTCTTTAAGAGTATGGTTCCTGCTAGGTCTAATATGCTTCAGTGCATGACTGTACTCATGCATATATATATATTATTTTATGAGTATGATATAAAATTTTCAAAATTATATATGCACTCATGCATATATATATAGGGTACAAAGTGGACTCAATAGGTTATTAAAAGAAAAGATGACATGAGGTTGAGGTGTTGTGAATTTGGGAGGAGTGGAAGAGGTGAATATTAAAATACATTGTATGCGTGCATGAAATTCTCAAAGAATCAACCAAAATATTGCATTAAAATATTCTTTATAGGTTTCATTCTTAGTCAGATGGATTTCTTTTTCTTGCCTTTCATCACTTCAAGAGTATGGTTTTATTAGCTCAATATTATTGAGTCCTTACAAAATATTCACCTTAGTTCTTTAGCAAATCAACTCCTTTTCATATTAAAAAATGCATATACAATATATTTAATACATTTATCCTGTCAAAAGAGCTAATAAAGCTGATATAAGCTGTGTTTAGAACAAATGCAGCCAGCGTGAGATACACAGTTAGAGTGAGGCTCAGGTGTGATTCAACAGCAGAGTACTGGGCTAGCATGCCCAAAACTCTGGGTCCAAGGTCCAATGCAAAATACAAAGCAAGAGTCACATAGCTTCTGATGGGAGGAGATTTTTTTAGGTCTGTTAGATGACATCTGTGGACAATAAACAGCTGCATCTCTGAGGACCATTTGAGAGCTGCAGCATCTTTGTTCTGTCCTAATTGAATCAGGTTCCCCAGGTGATTGTCATGCACATGAGAATTTGATGATGCTAAAATTGTGAATATCTCACTAGCTTTGAGAATCCAACAAATTATAGCCATGAGAGCATTCAGTTTTTTCTTCATGGAAATGATTGCTAACATCAAATACTCAGGGAAACATTTATGTAGTTTCTACCATTTTAATTTTATGGATTTTTAAATCAGAAGGTAGTGAGGTATAATTTACATGCATTCACTGATTTTATGGCTGTAATTCAATGGGTTTTGATGAATGTACAGATAGATTCATTTAACCACCATTTTCACAGTGGTTGTACAGAACACTCCCATTTCCAAAAGGTTGCCCTTCACCCTTTTGTGGTCAGCACTTTGTTTAATTTTTGGTCCTTCTCAGAACGTCACAAAATTGGAATCAGTTAGTATTTAGTCATTTGTGCCTGCACGAGCATGCATGTGCTTGTGTGTGCTTCAGTGGGAGTCTGACTTTGATGTTCGTCTATGCTGCTGTGTAGTGATCCATACCTTGTACCGCTGAGCCGTTCACTGTGGGAATGGTCCTCTGAACTGTGGTGGAAGTCTGATTTGAGGTCAGTTTTCGAGGAATTCAGAATCTATTATCTCATAGACTGTTCCTATGGGTGTGACATTAAAACAGATTACCGCAGTGAGCACTTACCTCACCTTTAAAATCCATATGACATTGCCACCCGAAACATGACGTTTACTTGTTTGTCTGCTGGACCATGGTGCCCAGAGCAAGCTGGAGGGCCTGTAAAAGGAAGCAGGGTGTTTCTTCCCCGTAAATGCTGTGCCCTTTGGAGAGGAACACAAGAAGTAAGAGAACATTTCATTGAAACCCAGTATATTTACTCAAAGAGCTTTGCTATTATTGCTGGGGGGAAACCAGTTGTTTTCCTTGTCCTGTGAGCCATGTGAAAAGATTCTCGAAGAGCGGGCGAATTGCTCAGGCCTGCCACACTGTGAACTTTAGAGCTGTTTATTTTAGAAGGTTAACCTCAAACACCAGGTACTCATTTCCTACTTTTAGCTAACAGTCCTGGCATTTTAACTCTTTTTAAACCCGTTGCCACACTTAATCGATCTAGGAACAGTGTTTCTCACTGTCCTCCTGGGTTTTCATTGGGGAGATTGAATCTTCCTCACCTCAGATTTGACTGAAGCTATGTTTATTGTTTGCTTTCCCCAACGCTCTTATGTAGCAATTATAACTAGTTTCTGGACAGAAATATCCCACTTAGGCTCAGTGTGAATACAAAAGGTGAAAATATTCAAGGGGATGTATAAATGATTGATATGTTAAATTTCAGCAGTGTCTCTAAATGAATCTTTTTCTTTTTCCTGCTGAATCTCATTTGTAAAAACAGCATTCATTCTCTCTCTCTCTCTCTCTCTCTCTCTCTCTCTCCTCCCTCCCTCCCTCCCTCCCTCCCTCCCTCCCTCCCTGTTCTCTCTATTCTTGGTTAAGGGTTCTAAGGCAACTGAGGGTGACTGTACATTTGTGTGTATGTGCACATGGATGCCAGAGATTAGGCTCCAGTTGTCATCCGTCAAAACTGTATACCTCATTATCATCATAATCTACCATCCTCCTCCTCCTCCTCCTCCTTCTTCTTTTTCTTCTCTTCTTTTTGTTTTGTGAGACAGGGTTTCTCAATGGGGTCTGATGCTCACTGATTAAGGTAGGCCAGTGAGCCCCGGGGACCTGCCAGCTTCTACCTCCCCAGTTTTGAGCTTACTTATGGTACCAGTAAACCTAGATTCTTATATAAATTCTGACCTCAACTATCCATGTTTGCATGACAAGAACTTCACCCAGTAAGTCATCTCTTTTGTCTTTAGACGTGATAACATTCTTGATGAAATGAGAGTTCCATGGGAATCACATTTTCTACTATGTGGGGTTGACTTACTGGGAGGCTTCCGAGAGAATCTGATAAGATTTTCACAATTGCTACATTAGATATTTTTAAAGACTAATAAGATCTGTGGAATAGAGCTTTGGAAGGGGAAAGTCTGAAACAACAATTTAATGACTGTTGTAGATAAAGGAGCCAATGTCCTATAGTGAAGTTCAAGAATCTTAGAAACTCAAAATATGATGAACAAATAATAAACCCAGAGCCCAGTGTTTATGCTGAGAATTTCAGTTCAGGGAATCTGAACAGAATGGTACACACACACATATACACTTGAAAACTTTTAGACACACAAACACATGGCTTTACAGATAATTTTGTGCTTTTGCAAATAAATGTTTAAGTACCAACTGCATGTCAAATCTGGTCCCTGCATTTATCGACCTTACAGCATAGTAAGGTTGACCTTAAAGAACCGAGCTGGGATGAGAAGGTTTATTGTTGGGCGGTGCCTGCAAGATGGGGACATTTATCAGGAAGAAGGGTTTTATCTGAAGTTGGGGGCCTCACTTCGGCATGATCTTTAAATATATTATCATTGCATGCTGCCTCTGCCACATTTAGCTTCTAACCATTTTTGAATGGTGCAGAATGATTCTGAGATATTTTGCTTGTTCTCTTTGGATCTATAAGCCATCAGAAGTCATGCTTTTTTTACATTTGCATCTGGCCCTTCCCGGCTCATCTTCTAGGTGAAGATCTGAGAACCAGGAGAGTTTACCTAGATGGCTGATGTGGGATTTCTTTCTATATGCTAAGATTACCATTAATGAATAAAGAAACTGCTTTTGCATCTATAGCAGGGTAGAACTTAACTAGGCGGGGAAAACTAAACTGAATGCCAGGAAAAAGAAGGGTGGAGTCACGGAGAAGCCATGGAGCCATTGCTGGAGACAGATGTGCTGAAACTTTGCTGGTAGGCCACAACCTCGTGGTGATGCACAGATTAATGGAGATGGGTTAAATTAAGATGTAAGAGTTAGCCAATAAGAAGCTAGAGATAATGAGCCAAGCAATGATTTATGTAATATAGTTTCTGTGTGATTATTTTGGGGCTAAGTGGCTGGGAACCAACAAGCAGCCTCCTTACTGCAGATGGGAGGTTCTTAAGGTCATCTGCTGAAGACATACTTTGTCTTCTACCCCAAAAAGTCCCTAACCGTTTTCCCTCTAACAGAAAAATCTCTTTGGGCTCATATAGGTTTCATAAGTCCTCATGTAAAACCTATTCAGCCCTCAGTTTATCAGCTAAAGACTCAGACGTGATAAGAGATCACAATGGGTACCATTAGCTTTACAGAGAATCCCACTACTTAGTGCTCCCCCATGATTCCATCCACATGGAGAGAGAGTAGAGGAAGGAGGGATGGAGAGAGAGAGAGAGAGAGAGAGAGAGACAGAGAGACAGAGAGACAGAGAGACAGAGAGACAGAGAGACAGAGAGGGAGAATCAAGAAGTAAATATCAGTATGATTGATACAGTGAACAGCTTTTGCCACAGATAGGTTTTAAGAAAGCTGACACATTTTCCATGTTGCTCATACTTTGAACATCATACTGAATAGATCTTCATGGAAAAATGACCCTAGGAGAACTTTTAGTTTCACTAGCTTTTTTTTTTTAATTGAGCTCTACATTTTTCTCTCCTCCCCTCCTTGCCTCTTCCCGCCTTCAACCCTATCCCAAGGTCCCCATGCTCCCAATTTACTCAGGAGATCTCTTTTTCTATTTCCCATGTAGATTAGATATATGTATGTCTCCATTAGGGTCCTCATTGCCATCTCACAAATCACAGTCCCACAGAACCTATACAACTATGAGGACCCTAGTTTCTCTAGCTTTACACATAGACATTGAGGGTCATAGTACATATACCCACCTTCTTGTGAGGCAAATCTCTGAGGAAAAGACATGTATGACCTCTGAGGAGTAGGAGAAACTGAGCAGAGATTGTAGAAGTTCTCTATATACCTGGTAGTTGACACAAGGGGGACTTGTAGCCTGTAAATAAATCCTTGTGGTGCACTAAATATAACAATTCCTCTTTGTTATCAGCAATTTATAAAGGAGTCCTGAGATTTAGGGTTTCAATGCTTACTACCCCTGTACTAAACACTGCTGAAGACATTCCATGAAGGAGGATCCTTGTGAAGCATTTTAGGTCATGCCACTAGAGAGGCAATAGGTTCCAGTTATGGTTGAAGGAAGCTTTTGAAGTCCTTTGGCAAGATCTGAATATATCTTGTAGTGAATGCTTGCAGCACATGTTTTGATTGAGTAAAGGGAAATGCCAGCCTAAGCCAGAAGCCAGGTACATTGTAACACAGAGCCTGAGTCCTCCCAGAACTTGGAGCTCTATCCACAAAGATATTGTGGCATGGTGAGCCTGGGTATAGTGACTGCCAATACGCCTGTATAGATTCCTATTATTACTATTGTCTTACTCTTTGGCCCCAATTTTCTCAAGATTGAATAAAATTTTCTTTTTATTTGTGGTGTGTATTGATTTTTAATTAAATTCTTAGTGGGTTTTCTGCAAGATACTCAGCCCAGAAGCCATGTTTCTCAGAGCAAACCAAAGGGTCCAACTTAATGAAAAAAGTCATGTTATTTCCTTACATTCAAGTTCAACAGGAAGATGCTGGGTTGTGACCAATCATGGTCTTTATTTCCTCAAGTGAATTTGTTTCCCTGCTGAGCTGACCCGAGTCAGTTATTCTCGCCTCCTTCAGAAGTTCTTCATCTTCAATTCACAGATCAGAAATTTCATACTTTCTTCCAGGAAAATTGCCAATCTTGGCAAAACTATTGCATTTTCCGTGAATACCGACATGCACTCTCCATGAGAGATTTGAAGATAAGGGTCAAGAGCTCCTGATAATATATTTTAGGGAGTAGGTGCTATGAAAACACCCCTACTCTTGAGTAAAGATCCACATTGATCACGATGATCATGCTTCATTTGTTTGTTAATCCACTTTTCTACACAGAAATATATTTAAGCAATTCTTATGTGCCTGGCAAATGATGGAATACATAGCCAAAGATTTCTACATTTGTGGAAACAGCATTTTAGCTGGTAAGACAGGCAGCCACCAGATAACTGCATATGTTATATAAATAACAGTACCTGCAAAAGAGGAAAGGGTCAGACATAAGTGGCAGAGCTGTATGTGGAAAAGTGGGCTGCCCAAGCATTGATGGACATTTATATATGTCTCTATTGAAGACATTTAGCATCAGAAAGAAGTAAGGCTTCACTGGAGGAAACATTTCTGGTCATAGGAGGAATGGCTGCAAAAAGATGGGATGTTTCAAGGACTGTGGATTCTAGTATGCTGAGGACAGAGGGAAAAGGTAGGAAGGAGAGACATGGGAGGTAACTTCAGAGATGATGGGACTGAGCTGTGGGTAAATGCATTTATTTTGCTGCGAGCCAAAAGCAAAGCCATGGAACAGGCTGGAGAAGAGGGATTATGCAGTGTCCTCAGGATATGGGGTCATGATATTGGAGTCAGGCTGAATGGTGTGAGGATACATTCACTGAGGCTTTTAATATAGTGGTTTAAATAATTCAGTCAGGTAATGTTGATTAGCAAAATGAAAATTAATAGCGCAGAGTTGGGCTATTGGGGGTGACTTCAAGAATTATCATTAATGACAAATGAACATACACACAGTATATACACATATTGTGTTTGTACAGATATTTATTTAGAAAGCATATAAAGATATCTTTCCATACAGGTTATGTTTACATGCTTGTGAGGCACTGATACTTATTGAGTACTCGCTAGATATTAAGGTTTGTGCAAGGCATTTTACTAAAAGAAGTTCATCAGCCAAAACAGTTCTGGAAATAGCATCATTCTTGGTTGTGAGTTGGACATTTTTATTCCTGATTACAATCCCAGCACATGGGAGGTTGGGGCAGGAGGATCATGAGTTCAAGACCCCTTTTGACAACATAGATAATGAAGGGCTAGTGTGGGCTATCAGAAACACTGTCTCATAGAACAATAATATCTTGATCTCTAGACTTTCCAAAGTTATTGAATTTCTGAAAAGATCTTCTTCATTGCAGTCTATATTTCTATCTCTATCTATCTATATCC
>JAQHUG010000049.1:952039-965602 GCA_028555095.1 Dicrostonyx torquatus
TATATTAGCCCATTATTCTTGTCTATGTTAGCCACGTGGTTCTTTACCTTTTTAGGTGAGGAGGACATATCTTGCTTACTCTGTGTTTGGATCATGACTGCAGAAAGGCAGAAATCTTTTTCCAGAATTCTCCTGTTCTCATTGCCCCACTTCTATATCCTGCCTGGTCACCTCACCTATATATATTTCCTGCCTGGCTACCGGCCAATCAGCATTTTATTTAATAAGTACAAGAAACAAATGTTTATAGGGTAAGACCATTGTCTCACAACAGAACTGCATGGAGAAGCAGAGGTTTAAAGTCAATGGGGAGAAACCAGCAGTCACCAGGAATGGCCACTGACTATCACAATGTATTTGTGTGTAGATTTATAAGGCAGACAGTACAGAGGACACAATGTCCTCCCAAATGTATTGTTTTCCTTTCAAATTTTCGCACATACTGCAGAAAACTCGATGAGTTAACAGTATCTTTCAAATCCTAAACTAACATTAGATTATATTTTAAATGTCAAGAACATCAGTTTAAAAAGTCCAATAACACCAGTGTTACAGTAGAATGGCAGCCAGAAGATGAGGGACTTGGAATAACATTCTTTCTCAGAATTGTGCATGCAATTTAAAAGATGCTCTGGTTTCTATATGGAAGTGGTGGTGTAATGCACACCATATACATTTCTTTGGCCAGCTATTGAAGTGCTTGTCTGTCCTCCTGTTTGCTCCCGATTTTTTATTAAGTGCTTCTCTGAGTCTTGTACAAATGCCCAGATAGTTTCACCAGTGGAATTCACTGACATAACTCTGAAACACTATTCCTGGTCGTGTAGTGGACTGCCATTAGTTGAAAACATGACTGGCCTGGTGAGTGAAGGATCTATGAAGGTTTATAATATAGTCCAAGAATATGTTGGGGCCCACAATTAGTTGTGTTTTAAAATATAATGAATCAGGCTACACCTACACATTGAATCTTTATGTAGGAAAAAATGGAATGAGATATCTGGAGAAAGACTGGAGAACACCTGAATTAAGAATACATACTGCTTTTGCATAGGACTTAGATCAGTTTCCAGTAGCTTCCAATTGCCTTTAACTCCAGAACTAGGGAGCCTAACACCCTCTTTTGTACTCAGTGGGCACCTGAACTCAAGCACACACACCCCACACCTATACACATAATTATAAAGTGATAAAATCATTTCAAAATTTGGTCAGAAAAATGCCTTTGGGTCCTTTTCAGAAAATCAACAAAATAAACTTGATTCAACTGTACTGAAGCCCATCTCTGGGCTGATCTCCAGGAGCTTGCAGCTGTGTCAGCTGCCCTTACCATAGACAGGAGTACAATGACAGCAGTATTCATACCAGTCCTTAGGCAAACCTGCAGTGCCCATAGGTAACGTGCATGGTCCCAGCTCTGCTCTACTGATCCTTTATTTCTGGCCCCTCATTATAGAGGTTCAAGGTAGCTACCACCACCATTCCATCTCTTCTTAGTTAACCAAGATTCTTATTAGCAACTTTGCTTTCCTCATGAATACTAATATCACCACGTGCTTCTTCTGGACTTTCTCCCTTAGCAGCCCAGATTGCCAGAGTGATTGGCACTGCATGGAAAGGGAAATTGGAATGGTGTCATGGTAAGGAATTCCTTCAGAGTCATAAAACCTACTACTAATGAGTCTCATGAGTTGTATAACCTCAGATTAGGCAAGTCTCTTTTGGGGGTCCAGCATCAACAGGTTCATATATTCCAAGGTAGGGGTGTATGGATTAGAAATATTAGGCAGACAGAACAGAGATAGAAAGGAAATAGAAAGAGATACAGAATAGAGTAGGGAGGACAATCCAGTGAATACTGAATTTGCCCATGTTTATTTCCCATATTCTCATATACCCCAATCTAAAAGAAGGGAAGAAGGTAAAAGACTGATTTACCATGAATAAGCAGAACAATTACTTCTTCAGTACCTGAAATATCAAGTAACTCTATCCTAAGCCATGCACAGTCATCTGTCCTGTAGCAGAAGCACAGGATTTAATAGATAAATTTTAAAAGAGGAAAAATGTAGGGCCCCATTTTATGGATCCATTCCATCTTGACCAAAGGTCAGATAGTTCAGGCCTCTTCTTGCTCCTTCAAGGTTTGAACGGAGGTTTGACTCAGGGAGTGGCTGCCTTCAGGATGCTCAGCCTAAGGTGTGGTCACTGCATGTTCTGCCTACACATCAGAATACTTAACTCAGGAGGTGTGACTGATTCAGGCTCTGGCAGGTAGGATTGCTATTCACCTGTTGGATAAAGCTGTACTCACAGAGTGCATGCCAAGAGAGGGAGAGGATAGAGGATAAAGTTAGGTTGCAGATACTGTCCTAGGTGACAGTAGCTTGTCTGAATGCAGCCAGACAGAAGATATGATTAGAAGTGATCAGTCCATGGTCTGTAAGGTCCTGATGGGATTTGGCCAGGTAGCTGGCTGGAGTCCTGGCTTATTCTGCCCACTAGCCTAGGCACCTGTGGTCTACAGCAACTACAGCTACTCTGGCAAAGGGCACCATGTTTTTCTCACCTGTTTAAATAGCACCAAGTGGCCTGAGCTGGTATGAGACTAGTTCATCTTCCCAACATACCAGCCAGTATTTCATTGGCATAAAGACTCTGAAGTTATCAGGGTGACCTAGAAAATGGTGCTGAGGTAACACAGAACTGTTCCTTTGCAAGTGAAGTTCAAAAGAATGTTGTATTAAAACACCATATTGAAGAGAGAAGAATCCAAGGCAGTTAAGGTAGCTTCAAGGATCAAAACTCACTATTTGAAGCCGGGCGGTGGTGGCGCATGCTTTAATCCCAGCACTCGGGAGGCAGAGGCAGGCAGATCTCTGTGAGTTCGAGGCCAGCCTGGTCTACAAGAGCTAGTTCCAGCACAGGCTCCAAAGCCACAGAGAAACCCTGTCTCGAAAAATCAAAAAAAAAAAAAACAAACAAAAAAAAAACACCTCACTATTTGAAAGGTATGTCGAAAGGGCTGGGGAAAATTCCCCCATATAGTGCAAGCATGCTTAGATACCTAGGACTACCACCAGCAGAAAAAGGAATTGTAAATAATAATGAAGCAAATGGACAGACATTTTTAAGGGAGCTTTTTATTCTGACGATCTTTTGTAGAAGGAAAAGATCGTTAAGCTTTAAAGGGATGTTTTTTTTCCCAGTATACTCGAGCTCTATAAAGCATTGCCTGCTGCCAGATACTTGGCAATGCCTCTCTGTTTTTTAGGAGAGGCATTTGACAATCTATAAAGTGGGTCAGACCTAAGGTGGTATGAATTTATAATAACAGAGATAAGAAAGGAACGAATGGAGGTGATGGAAGAAGATGAGCTAAGGCTGCCTTACTTTGTGGCATGATAGAATTATGAAGAACAAAAAGTTGTCGAGCTGTGAGCTGGCTGAACTGTGATTTAAGGAATCTCAGTGAATGTGAAACATGGACCTGGAAATGAGATGCTTAGAGAGAAGTAAGTCCATAGCTGCCTCCTAATGGCGGCTAAAAATAACCACCATGTGAGTCATTTGCTGTTCTTTGAAATCAGTTTATAAAAGAAAATATTCCTGATAATTAGTTCAGCATATCTTTATTTCTATTCAGAATATAGAGTCACAAATGACTCTCAGTTTATTATAGCATTGCAACATGCTAACCCTATAAAAAGTTAAAAATAATGTAAGTGGAAGTGATTTGAGCACACCTGAGTGTTACAGCCTAGCTATGCATCCAGCGGCAATGTTAGCACCCCCTGTAATCATGTGACTGGCAGAGAGCTGTCATATACTGCTGTGAGCAGCATAGAGAGAGAATGCTCCCTTCATTGCTAACCAGGGGCAAGGATAAAATTCAATATCCAGAGTATGAATTCTGCAGATTCAATATACTTTCACAACTATGTCCAGTTGAACAACCCTAAGTCATCAGAGGTTCAGAAACTTTTGTATACACATATACAGGTACATGTTTTTATATGCAAACTGAGGGACATATTTGTATACAGATACAAAGCTACATACATGTGCATATGATTGAAGTCCAAAGTCCAATCATCAGGAGTCCAGAACCTTTTGTATACACATACCAGTACATGTGTGTATACACACAGACAAGTACATATATGTGCATGTGATTTCTGTAAAATCACATAAAGAGAAATATACATGTACACACACAAACACACACACAGTTATGTATATACCTACCTTGATTTTGACCCTTAAATGCTGTAGACATCTCACTGTACAGAAGTCAGTTTCCAGTATAAATGCAGAATTTCCTTATAATCCCTGATTATATATAATTTCCGATTACTTGGGCTGTTGCACAAATTGTTGAATGGCAAGAGCCATGTAATGATTAAAACCGACTGAGATAACTGGCATCATGCACTCTTAAGATTTTTAGATCAGAAAGAGTTACCTTGGACTGTGCAGTCCAAATCCTACCTAATTAAGCTGATAAAAAGGGGCTCTTCCTCATTATCTTTATCCCTTTGACATGACCATAATTTCCATATCTGCACACACCTCATTAGTGAGTGATAAGGGCTTTCGTCTAGGTAGTTCAGCAAGCTATACAGCAGTTGACACATGGCTCTACACTGAGCTCTGCATTTTCATGTTTTGTAATCATTATTATTATTATTTGCATTTTGCGGTAGTGGTTATTGTGCAAGTTTACAAAAGAAAGCAGAAAAATTACCCAACAAAATGAGTCCCACTGGGGGTATATAAACAAACACTTCCTGATAGTAATGTGGAATTATTTTAAGAAAATAACTGTTAGGACTAGGACCCATATTAGGAATATAGCTGAATGGGTAAAGTGCTTTCTATGTAAGCATGAGTACCTGAGTTTGGATCCTAGCTTTATGTTCAAGGCCTTCTTAGTTATTTGAGAACTTAATCAAGTCCTGTTCTTCTGGATTTTCTCTTTTTTCTAGTCAAAAACACTCTGTCCATCCCAGCTCAAGCAGAAATCATTTCCTCATCTATTGCCTTGATAAACTTTGCATAAGGTTAAAGCAAGGAGCACCTATTATCTGTTAACATTTAAAGACAGATTATTTGTTATATTTGTTCTCTGTGCAGCCACATTGATGTTTTGCACATCATTTGACTTTAGATTTAATAAGAAATCAGAGAAATGTTTGTTGGATATCATTTAAATAGTGTTATTGCTAATTTTTGAATCATCACTAATTTACTCTTTGAAAAGTCATTGCCAAAAATGCCTATTATTTACACTTCAGCAAGAGCAAACCTCTTAAAAAGATAAGGACTCTTAGTACTTTGCAGTTAAGATTTTGTGACTCACCAGGAGGAAAAAGTACTTTAGGAAGGAAGGCAGGAAACAACAAACATATCTACACTTTGAAATGATCTATTCTTCGCTTTTAAATATCATCTCAAACGATTAAATATGAAGTCACTTTTAGCATTACATTTTCAGCCAGGATTAAATTTTAGACAGTCACAGCACACACAAGCCAACGGTTCGCAATAACTTAGAGTTTCTTGAATATTGCCATTGATCATGTCAATAGGGGAGGGGCTACATTGAACTCAACCTCAATTTTATGGCCACAATGTTTTAGCCTCTGTTGCACAATTTTCCTTTTTATCCTGAGATATATGTGTCAGAAAAAGGCATGTTTACAAAATGTGAACTTTCTTCTCTTCATAGTTGTGTCTTAGAGAGCAAGCTTTCATGGTAATTGTAAATGAGAAAGGGGCATGTTTTACAATTTGACATGGTGTGAATACAAATACGTAATAAAAAATCACAATGGTGAAGTGAAAATTTTATTGAAGAGAAAAGGGGGCAACTTTTACTGATTTTTGAATTCATTGAAGATTTTTTAACATAACACAAAGAATGAAAGCATAAAAAGAAAAAATGGGGGCTGGAGAGATGGCTCAGTGGTTAAGAGCATTGCCTGTTCTTCCAAGGGTCCTGAGTTCAATTCCCAGCAACCACATGGTGGCTCACAACCATCTGTAATGAGGTCTGGTGCCCTCTTCTGGCCTGTAGGCATATATGTAGACAGAATATTGTATACATAATAAATAAATAAATATTTAAAAGAAAAATGCCTTTCTAAAATGATAGTTCAAAAATAAAATGGTAAGGCAGGGAAGGAAGAAAAACATATGCAAAACAAACATAAGTAAAACATTTGTGTTTAAGCTCTAAGAGCATGTAGAAATCAATAGCAAAGATTTGGACACACATCTTACCCAGAAGCATACACAAATGGAAAAGAGAAGTTAAAAAGGTGTCCGGTATCTCTACTCATCACAGGACCAAGGTGGAGATGCCTGAAATGCTTCTACATCTTCCCGCAAAGTTAATGGGAAACAAAGAACCTCAGAATTCCACAGTCCTCAGTCAGTGACGTCATTGGAAATTCCGCGCACTGAGAGTAGATCTACAGTTTCACCTAGGTTTGAGACAATTAAGAGTTAAACTGAAAAGCACTCTGCATATGACCTGCCTGTTTCTCTTCTGAGCATTTATGCAAGAATAGTGTATTCTTAGGTATTTATGCAATAATAAAGAGTGTATTCTATTTAAAAAATGATCCATGATTATCTGCTGTGGTTTTTATTTGTAACGGTCAGTAACAGGAAACAAAAATGACTCACAACAAGTGAGTGAATAAGTTAGTCGTGACATATCCACCCAATGAGAAAGAGCTTGGTGATAAACTATCAATTATAGATAACAAAACACAATCATAGGGATGAACCTCAAGTTGGTGCAAAAAAAAAGTACATATAGGGGCTGGGGCTCAGTTGGTATAATCTTTGCCTCGTGTGCAATGTTTGAGCTCTAGCGCTGAGCCAACTAAGTGTGGTGCTGACTCCTATATCCCAAAACTCATAAGGTGGAGGCAAGAGGAAAGTCATCTTCTGCTACATAGCAAGTTCAACGATAGCTTTGTTTATATGACTGAATTCATATAAAAGGCAAACTTTCATGTAGGAATGTACTATTTGTATCATTGGCTTGCTGGTAAATACATGGTTGATATGAAGAGGGCTAGAAAAAGATTACAGAGAGACACAAAGACACTACTGGATATGATGTGTTCATTGTCTTCATTGTATAAAGAGTTTTGCAGATGTGAACCTAGGAAAAATTCACTAGATTTTACTGTGCAATTTATTGTATGAAAAATCATAGCTCAACTTTTTAAAGTTTATTTTTGTCAATTTAAAAGGTAGTGTATATGTCTGTTTGTGTGGGTGTGTGCACCTGAGTACAGATACCTGCAGAGTCAGAAGACGGAGTCAGATCTCCTGGAACTGGAGTCATAGGCTGTTTTGAGCTGCCAAGTGTGGGTGCTGGGAACTGAACTTGGGTCCTTTAGAAAAGCAGTCTGCATTCTTAAGTGCTGAGCCATCATTCCAGTCACGGCAGCCCAACAACTTTTCAGAAGAAACCATGAACAAGGATGATAAACAGGAACAAGTTTGTTCCAATGTGTTTTCCTTCAAGAAACTTACATCAAACTTACCAGCCTTGTACATTTGCTCGTGAGGACTCTGACAAACCTAATGATGCTTCTCAAGGTTTCAGTATACCTGCTTCCAGCCTGTGACACTTTCAGAGCATTCATATGTCCTTAGAAAACAAGATACTATTTTAAATGGTAACTCAAGATCTCAAGACAGTTTAACTTTTCGAAAACTTTTCATGATTTCCTTTCTTCCCCTTCTCATAGTCATGCCAGCAACCTTCCAGGCCAGGGGCAAGAAGGCTCAGTCTTATGAAGTTCCTATTATATGTTGTTGACAGTTTGAAAGGGCACTTCAGTCTTAGAAATGTGGTTATGAAGAAATATATGAAGTTGTACCAAGGTGAGGACTGATGAGCAAATAGAATTAAATGCCATCTACACGTGTTGGACCTGATCACTTTGATTCTACTGCAGCATTCAATTTCATTACCAAAGTTCCTCTGCTGCTGATACAGGTGAGAGAGACCTGCATCTCCATCTGTAGTTGGTATGACATCAGCACACGAACATCTGGATAGCTTTCCACTTCGGGAACACTGCCACACGTTCTTTTCTTAAAATAACAAGTAGATACAAAGCACACTGGAAAGCCCCCACAGCAACGGAACTGGTTGTATTGTGCTTATTTAGACCGTACCTCCTTTATCACATGCCTCTGTACAGCTCTTTGTGTGAAAGAGAGCTTCAGTTGCAACTTGCAAAGACATATGCTTCATTAAAGTTTTTAAATATTTGTTTGAAATTAAAATATAATTACATTATTTTCCCCCTTCCTTTTCTCCACTCTGACCTTTCTCATACACTCCTTGCTATCTTTAAAATCCATAGTTTATTTTCTTTTATTGTTAAATTGTTATTGTTACATACATACATATACAGAAATATATAAATATAGCCTTTTGAGTCCCTTTAGATTTATGCTTATATATGAATTATATATATTTGATATTGAATCAGACTCTCTATATATTTGATCTGATTATTTTCATTCCACTGTAGCATTCTACTTATTCAACTTCACTGGCAAAGTTCCTCTGCAACTAACATGGAATGAGAGAATCCTACATATCCATCTGTAGTTGGTATGCTGCCTCATATACATATATATATATATATATATATATTATCTCATATATACATGTATACATACATATACTAACAAGTAGTCAGCCATGAAGTCATATATATATACAAAGTGATCATCTACATATAAGGCTGGTCATCTGGCACTGAATAACCACTCAGGGACCTCCTCATTCCTAAGGAAGAATAAGTTTTCAGCTTTCAACATTCCTTAGTTGTCATCATTCTTTGCCTAGGGGTGAGGCTTTATGTGATTTCTCCTGTCCATTTTAGTAAATCTGTTGTTGTCCTTGTTCAAGTATTCTTTAGGTAGGCATGTATTGAAGCATTATGGGTGAAGCCTCCCTTTCATTTCTAGAAGATACATTATCATGGAGAATTTCCTTGTCCCCTGGGTCTTCTAATTTTTATGCACCTGTAACAGGAAGGCCACTTGTTTGTCCCAGCTACCCAGAACTGAAATAATCACACAGAAACTATATTCATTAAAACACTGCTTGGCCCATTAGCTCTAACTTCTTATTGGCTAACTCTTACATTTTAATTTAACCCATTTCCATTAATCTGTGCATCACCATGAGGTTGTGGCCTACCAGCAAAGTTTCAGCACGTCTGTCTCTGGCGGCGGTGACTCCATGGCACATTTAACTCCACCCTTCTTTCTCCCAGTTTTCAGTACCATCTTCCCTGCTTACTTAAGTTTTGCCCTATTAACAGGCCAAGGCAGTTTCTTTATTCATTAACTAGGAAAAGCGACACACAGACAGAAGGACCTCCCACATCATGCACCTTATTCTGCAATGTTCTATAAGCCTTTAGTTTAGGAATGATAGTGTAGATCTACCAATGAGAACTGGATATCCTGCAATCAGTTATGCTCTAAGTTTTATCACTTGTGGGTGTCTGCGATGGTGTCCACATGTCATAAATAGAAGCTTCTTTGATGAGGAGTGAGATCTATACTTCTCTATGGGTGCAAGGGTAAGTGTTTAGAATGCTGTTAGAAATTAGGCTGGTTTTGTAGAGAAGTATGGTGGTAGTAGGTGCTCCTTGAGGACCCATGACCATGCTTACAATGAATTGTTGGCTGGGTTTACATACAATACCAGGTATGATTTATCTCCTGTTGAGCAATTAAGTCCTTTAGTCCAATCAGAGAGGAGCTGGTTACCACCAATATATGTAGGCCACTATGGCACCCTTAAGGTTATCAAGCCAGCTTGTGGCTGTTGTGGTTCACAGGCATCATAGTTGGATAGGACTATTGGTTTCTTATTTCCCTTGGAAGCTTACAAAACACCTTCTTGTACTATGAAAGTTAGCCCTTGGCTGTAGGCTTTCAGGTCCTAAGACCAAATGCATGGTGTCTTCCTTACCATAAAGCTCTGGGAAGCAGCCAGGGGCAACTGCAGTAGACTATATTTTTGTGAGAGACAGATGGATTTCCCTAACCAACAGCTCAAAAGGGGGTTTATTATACCTGGTACTTAAGCTTTTGTTGCAAACCGTATGGCTCATCTAGTGAGTATTACCTGTCCAAGTGGCTTAAAATCACTTAAACTATGTGTTTATACATATGCACTTATAAGTATCATACGTAATTTTAGGTAAATAAAACTATTATTCATTACAACTTTTTAAACATCCTTAGCATTATTTTACACCCCATCCTTCTGTAGGACCTCCCTCTTCTCTTTCCAATTTTCTTCTTTACCATTTATTTCCATTTCTCCTTCTTATTATTTGTATTATGCCATTCTCCTCTCTGGCACTTCTTTCCTCAATCATTGTACAAGAATACGTGCAAATATTCCTGCAGACGTATGATGTTTGCCTATGTTGGCTTCCTTAGGCTAAGTGCTATTTCAGCCTTTGATTGTAAGCAAAATGACAAATGAGATATTACCACAACTATTTTAAACCATTGCAAGCAAGGCTATTAATTTAATTGATGACTTTAAACTACTTCAACAAGAACAAATTTCTTCATATTAGTTGTATAAAAATACTATGGATATAATAGTTAGAAAAAACAATGGTATAGAACACAACATATTGATGGAAATAAATTTATTTTTATGTCAATTATGTACTCATAATTTCAGAATGCATCCTTTAAGAAATACATGTCTTTAAGAAACCTATAGGTAGTGCTGAACTGCTAAGAAACCTCTTAAACTTTGGCTATATTCTATTTGTAAAATCTCTGTCAAGATCTTGTGAGCCTTAAAATAATAAATACCAGGCAATTCCAAAGAATTTGTATAAATACAAATGCTGCTAAGAGGAAGGCTATAGAAACTTATGCCAGAATTAAAATAAACCCACATGCCTTTAATTAGACACATACTCATATCATAGCGGTAGTGCCAAGCCCAATGCAGTAAGCCTGGGTTTAAAATCACGGTTGACATGGAATTTCCATGCTGATTGAATTGGCCAAGCTACTTTACAGGTGGTCTATATCACGTAAAGAATTAGATAGTGTTGATCTTGTTGTTCGGTCCCTGGCAGCTTGCTGCGGGTTGAGACCATGTGACAACGGTGGTGGCTGAGGGTGCAGGCAGTGGCGGGTGCATGAGACCAGACAGGTACCCAGGTAAAGTTAAACATTTATTAGGTGGATTATGGAGGGGAAAGGGAAGAAGAGGAGAGATAGAGAGAAAGAGAGGGAAAGAAGGAGAGAGAGAGGAAGAGGGGAGAGAAGAAGCTCAGCTAGCTTTGTCTTCAGAGAGCAGGAACAGAGGAGAGAGAGAGAGAGAGAGAGACAGAGAGACAGAGAGACAGAGAGACAGAGAGACAGAGAGACAGAGAGACAGAGAGAGACAGAGAAAGAAAGAGAAGGCCAGAGTCTGCAGCTGCAGACAGGGAGGGAGTGGGCGTGGCTTGTCTCTTAAAGGGACAGAAACCATTACAGATAGAGCAACAGGATTTTATCTTAGCTTGAAGTGTCAGATAATATCCTCCCCACAAAGATAAAATGTGCGAGTGGTCCAGCTTAGGGCAAGAAGGGCTTTACTTTCTAATTTGGTAAAGCCAGAGGTTCGGTAATATCAGCCTGTCTTACCTTGTTTGTCCTCAACTTCTTGACTTCCTTTGCTGTAGGCTTTCAAGTTCACAGCTGTTGAAGTCACCATTGAAGACTGTTGTGACCAATTAGAAGACTGAAACATCCAATAATATTATAACAATAAATAATATATTATTGTAATACTTGTAGCATCCCCTATGTCTCTTCTATTCAGAATGATGAGACACTTGAAGAAGACCTCAATCAAACTGATGTATGTATACCTAACTTACTAAGGTTTGGTGACAGGGCTACCTAGAATAATCCTGATGATCTTAGATCAATCCAGACCCTGTGGAGTAGCTCAGCCTCTTAATAGAAGAATGTGGCCACTGAAAAGTGAGGCAGTTGAACAAGCTGTCATGTTCCGGTCAAGGAAAAAAGGAAGACATAACTGTTAGTTTGACAACGCTATTGCTATTTCTTGAGACTCAGAACTCCTCAGTCATGTAAATGTGTAGTTGCTGTTTATATTCTCAGAAGAATTAGAATAATCATATGAGTTTATCTACATTTGGACTTTGTCACACATTGGGTGACAGGAGGCAAATTCAATACAGAACCTCATGGTTCTTTTTTAAGCCAGTCAAACATTCAAACCTTTGCTACTTTATTTTAGTTTGAATTGGGGATTCCCTAAGAAAAATGCAGTTTACTAAACTCAAGGATTTTAAGTTTTTTATATTTTTACCACAGAATCAAATTCAGACAATCCTGGAAAGAAAATAGCTATAACAAGGAATCACATTTGCACACACTCAAAATGGTATTGGTGACCATTGAGTACACAGATTTGGTGGGGCACAGTTTCTTTCTCCAAAACTATTAAAGTTACCTTGCATAGGGCCAATGCTAAACACTTTAATTCTTAAACTTCAATTGTCCCAACATTGGTTAACTTCAAAGCTAAAACCCATGGATGTGGCACATATTTAATTACATAAATAAAACAACAAACATATGGCCAAGTCTCCAGACCATGCCGTTTATTCCACAGTCTCCTTCCTCAATCTTTCCATTTTCAGAGTGTGGGCTGGATTTGCTCTGTGAGCCAGGCAAGTGGGCAGAGCACTACCACAGTGGAGCTGACCTAACTGAAAATGTCCTTCATGTTTGTCTTCATAGTTTTGTGTCCTCCTGTCAAAGAATCCTGACTGACAACCTGATTTTCACAAAGTCTCCTCAGGTGGAAATGTTTCTTCTTGCAGAACATCATCTTGTAGGCTCCCTATGTCATCCCGTACTAGGAGCAATACAGTTAGAGGAAGATATTTTTAAAGATTTATTTTTTTAACTTATGTGCATATGTTTGTGCCTGTGTATGCCACGTGTGCACAAGTGCCCACAGAGGCCGCAGGGTTTTTTGATCCCCTGAAGCAAGAGTTAAAATCAGTTGTGAGCTTTCTGATGTGGATGGTGGGAATTGAACTGAGGTCTCCTGGAAGAACAAACCATGATCTTAACTGCTGAATCATCTCTCCAACCACTGAGGAAGATATTTTTTAAAGTAATGTGTGGGGAGGAAAGTATTGCTTTTAAGTTTTCTGGTGACTAAAGTACATGCATGTTGTTGTTTTCAAACAACAGTGAAGACAAACAGTAGAAGTTTGTAGGTATTTAAAAAGGTTCTTAGCAACACAGTTTTCTGAAATAAGTTTTTATCTTCAGGAAGTGATAAATTGGAAACTCTAGATACGAAAATGGAGATCAGCCAGGTTGGGTGACACATGTCTGCAATCCCAAAACTTGGGAGGCTGAAGCAGTGTGTGTGTGTGTGTGTGTGTGTGTGTGTGTGTGTGTGTGTGTGTGGTGCATGTGTCTGTGTGTGAGAGAGAGAGA
>JAQHUG010000049.1:966777-986001 GCA_028555095.1 Dicrostonyx torquatus
GCTTTCATACTGCAACCCACATGTCCCTTGGTGTCTGGTGTCTGTCACAGAGAACAGCTCAAACCTGTCTGAAGAAAGATGCTTAAAAGAAATCCTACACTAGCTCAGAATTGAGAATAATAGAGGATTATTTATTTAGGAGTAGACTCACAGATCACAATCCTCTGCTGGAACAGGGAACAGCAACCGAATCCCACAGCCAGAAACGAGGCCCTGATCCATGGTGCTTTATATCAGCATAAATAGTATAAGTGGCCACGCCCAAGTGGGCCAGTAACATAAAGGCTACTGGTGGTAGGAATTCCTACAGTACCTATCACTCACAAACACCTTGCACATCTCTGAACAAAGGCATGCTCATAGTTTTGAGGCACAGTCTTATGGAAAAAGAATTAAGGAGATGTTCTGAAGCTAGGTGGTGGTGGCACACGCCTGTATTCGTAGCACTTGGGAGGAAAAGGCAGGTGGATCTCTGAGTTCAAGTTCCAGGTTTACAGAGTGAGTTCCAGGACATTCAGGGCTATAACACAGAGAAACCCTGCCTTGAAAAACAAAACAAAATAAACAAAACAAAAATAAAAACAAAGAAACAAAAAGATGTTCTTGTTTACTTTGTCATTGCCCCTGAGATTTTGGCCAGGTGCCTTGAGTAGCCCCACGCTGGCCTTGGCGATCCTCTGGAGCTGTGCTCCAGTCAGGAAACCTCTATTTGCATTTGTCATCTCACCAGCAAAGCTCTGGAAGTGTCATTTCTGGTGCTGCCTGGAAAACTCAAGGCCAAACATTTCCCCTGTGGATAAGGACATGGGGTTGTTAGTGTTGTCAGAACCAGGCCAATCCTCCTGTTTTTATTTCAGAATTTTACTTGTGTCTGACTCCTGGGTGATCAAACATATCCTTCTTAAGAGAAAATCATCACCCATGCCATTTCCTGCAGATGGACTTTGGGAGACATGAGACATGTCGATTCAAGGGCTTCTGCTTCTACAGGAGGTTTCGGGAGATGTCTGATCAAACTCTTTCATCTGAGAAACGGGGAAAGTGAGGCTCAGAGAGGGAGAAGAGATTGGCCAAGTGATAAACTACCTATAAGTGCCATAGGTGTTTAATTTTGATCCATCTTACTCATAGGTGCCACAGAAAGCCATATGTGTTTGCTTTCGATCCATCTCACCCATAAGTACTCCAGAAAGCCTTAGGTGTTGACTTCCAACCCATCTTAGTTTCTACATGGCTTTTTTTATTTTAGCTTTATTTCTTTTTATTGAAAATAGTTTTTTCTCTCATAATATATTGATTACTGTTTTCCCTCCCCCAACTCCTCCCTCATTGTCCCCACTTTACCACCCACCCAAATCCACAGTTTCTTTCTCTCATTAGAATGCAAGCAGGCATTTAAAAATGATAAAATAAAATGAAAACAAATATACCAGAATAGGAAAGAAACAAACAGAAGAACAAGCTAAAGAAAAGCACAAGAAACAGGTACAGTTGCTAAAATACATTCACACAGAAAGCCCCCCAAAACAAACTAAGAAATCATAAATATATAAGCAAAACATTTGTAAAGTAAAAAAAACTAAAAAATAACACAGACAAAGCATTATGAGAGAAACAAGAAGCAAGCAAACAAAACCCCCAAAACAAAACCAAAAAACCTTTGAAAATACTATTAAATTTGATTTTTGTTGACCATCTACTTCTGGACATGCATCCTACCCTTAATAGATGTTTGTTTCCCTGGTGAGACTCCCTTGGAGGCAACTAAATTTTCATTTGCAAGTGGTTATCTATTAGAGACAGCTTCAGGATAGGCTTGGGGGCCTATGACTACTCCTCTTCTAAGCATTGGTACCACATCTCTTAGACCTGTGCATGCTGCCACAATCTCTGCAAGTTTATACGTGTGTCAGTTCTGTTGTGCACTATCTGCTCCTGGAGGAAGTGTCTGATGATGAATGAACAAGGCACTGATCTGGGAGTATAGTAGGAAATCATTAGGGGTCATTTTAGGTGTATTTCTTTAGCAGAATAGTAGTATTTGGTTTTCCCCTAGGTCCATGGCCTATTTAGTCTCAGGTTCTTGGCCATATGGAAATGTCAGGTTCCATCTCAAAGAGATATCCAATCAGATAGTGGCACTGGTTACTCCCACAACTTTTGTGCCACTATTGCCCCAGGATATCTTACAGGCAGGTCATGTTTCTAGATCAACCGGCTTGTAGTTGGGTCAGTGCTTATCTTTCTCCTCTGGTAGTATTGAGAGTACCTTCCAGCACCACAAATAATAGTCAGTAGAGGTGAAGGCTCCAGTTTGAATTCTTTGTGTTTATTGAGTTATGTAGCTGTTGTCTCAAGCAATAGGGACTTATCATTAATTTGTGGAGAGCAACCAATTGCCTTGGTAATAGCTTGCCTTGATTGGGGATTTCCATTGGTCCCTTTTGGACAACAACTCAATCAGATCTTTAGATGTAACCCATTCCCAGCACTGGAGATTTCAAAGGATGCTGTGTCCTCCTACAGATAGAATTGTTTAACCATTTTCACTGCTTCTGTAAACCACATTGGTTTTTAAAGTTAAGGTGATTGACAGCAAGATAACAACACATAATGGCACCTGTTGTACAAGCTTATGACCTGAATTTCTTCATCTGTTTGTTTTTATTATCAGTTTTATTAAAAATATTTTTCATACAATATATTCTGATTATGGTTCTTCTTCATCACCTCCTCTGATCCTCCTCACTCTCTCACCCTAATCCTTTCTTGCTCTCTTTCATTAGAAAACAAAGTCATCTAAAACAAAAATAAGAAAAAGACTAAACAGAACAAAGCAAGCATAATTCTGAAGAGCCGAATATCAAAAATTTAAAAGCACAAGAAACACAGAGACACACACAGTGGCAAACACAAAAGTTGTATAAAAACATAAAATTGGAAACCTTAATATATAAGCAGGGTAAGGAAAAATGCCCAGACAAAGCATTATAAGGCAAAAACAGACAGAATACCCTCCAAAACTACTTTTGAGTTCTTTCTGTCTCCATCATCTACTGCTGAGTACAGAGCCTGGCCTTTAGAGTGGTTTGCAAACACAGTGAGACTCCCTTGGAAAGAAATTAACTACTCTGCAAGTAGCTGTAAGTTGGTGATAGCTTCTGTGTTAAGGATGAGGGCTTAGGTCCACTTCCTCTCTCTGCATTGAGATCCCATCATACCCAGGCTGCTGTAGGCCCTCTACATGTTGCCACAGTATCTGTGTTTGACATGAATTTGATCCCTGGATCCCAGGGTGAAAGGAGAGAACTGGCTCCAAGAAATTGGCCTTTGACCCATACACATGTTCTGTGCCATGCATGTGCCCCCCCATGCACGCACATTCACACACACACACACACACACACACACACACACACACACACAAAGAAAAAAATGAGATCATTAAGGTAAAAAGAGCTTGTCACCAAACCACTCATTTGACAAAAAGGGAAATGGAGGCTTGAGGCATTTTTGCAAATTTTCCCTTCCTAGTAGATGGCAGACCCAGAAATGTAATTCATATTTCCTGACTTCTACCTCAGTGCTCTCTCTAATCCACACTGGAGTCCAAATGTGCCCATAAAGGGAATTCATTCTCAGCGATGGGTTTTGGATGGTCTTATTGCCCCTATTCTTCCTTGTCTATCTGTGATATAAAGTACTATGTGCACTAAACACCTGGCTGCAGCCCAGGTGACATCCAAACATGATGACTCCTTCGCCAAGGTGATTCATGGCTCTGGCTTGTGAGAAGAGGGACTTCTGAGACTCCTTCCGTTTACTTTCCAGCCTCTTGTTAGTCTTTGTATGTGTGGAAGCGTCAACAGTCACCACTCTGCTGATAGATGGTCTGTTTAGTCAAGCTGGAGCCCCTGCTCTCAAGAGTGATAAATCCCAGCAAAGCCTGCCCTATTCTCTGCCATGATGCCTGGGAGCCTTCCAATTCATCCTTCAGCAGTAAATTTGGCTCATAGTTGAGCTTTCAGCTAGTGCTGGAATGGTTTTATAGTATTGCTAAAGGGCTTTCCTTATGAAAATTATCTTCACACTGCCTTGATCTTATCATATACAGCCCACTCACATCCAAGGAAGGGCATTCAGGTGCAAACGCTTGAGAGCCATGCAGTTTCCTTCCTACTCTTGCAGTGTTTTCTCCTGTCTATGAGCCCATGATGTCTTCAGTCAGCATAGCACTTCACAGCATCTGAATAGCTGTGAACACTGGACGTGGGCTGACTTGAGTTGTAAACACTGATCTGTTGTTTAACTGTGAACACAGCACTTAACACTTTGTACACCTTGGTCTTGATTTGTGAAGTTGGGGCAACAGTAGCATCTAAGCTTGGGGTGATTAAATGAAGGGATGCGAGGGAATGAGTCACCCTAACATATAATATAAGGACAGTGGAGTGGCCACTGAAGAAGATGGTGGTAATGATGATATTACCCTTTGCATATTTTATGTAACTATTTCTTCTATAGCTCACATCAAAGTCACAAGAGTCTCTGATGCTTTCTGTCCACCTTTGCCCTCACCATAGCTTTCTAACACATTTCACTAATGAAAGGAAATACACTTGCTGAGTAGATATGCACTGATGCCTACAGACTCGTAAGATTCATGGGTTGCTGCCTAGATAACCATAGTTGTTTTAGGGCACATGAACTATACTCCCTTTTTTTTAATCACCCAGGAATCAATATTTATTTTTAGTCTAGATATTGTACTAAATGATGAGAATGCAGCCTCAAAAGATCAGTCAAAAATAAAGAGATGGATGTACTAAGAACGTAAAGGTTAGGGAGGATGTGGATGAAAAAGTCATGAACTTACAGCAGCTATGGTTGCTTGTATAATATCAAGCCTGCAAACATTTATCACGGGTGGGGGTAGGGGTTATGAGTCTCCACTCCTAGCTGAGCTGTTCCTGGGAGTCTATGACTGTTCGGAGAAGGAAAGTCAGTGTCCTTTAGAGTTGTGGTCCCTGGAAGGATGACCATGACCTTGTGGATATCCGCACACCTGTGTATTTATGGGCAGCATCAATTAGATTCAGTGAGTTACATATTTGTTTATAAATGGACGTGAAGTTGGCATGGAGATGTGAGAGAAAAGAGAAGGAATTGGAGGAGAGAATGTGGAGTCTATGTGATCGATATATATTTTTTGCCTGTCTCAAAAAATAAAATAAAATATTACATTAAACTATCTGGAAATATAGCTCAGTGGCAGTATTTATGTATCACTGTAAGGCCTTAAATTCAAGTTGCAGCACCAACAAACAAACAAAACTTCTGATAAGATGCTTAAAAAATCCAGGGGATAAAAGTGGTGTCTCGATGGGGAGAGACACCACTTGAAAACAGAATAGTTTATTGGATTCGAGAGTATAATCTTATGTCTGATATTAACCAACAAAGGTGAACAGTAAATGTGATAACAGGACACAGACAACCTTAAAGTCTTGAAGATACATGGGTTTCTTATTTTTATACATTGAATTTATTGTGTAAGTATATTTATTTGTATGTATTTATGGATATGTGGGGGGTGCACACACGTACCAGAGGTGTCATCCTTAGGAACACCATCCACTTCCTTTAACCAGGGTCTCATTATCTGAAACACATCAATTAGGCTAGAATAGCTTACCAGCAAGCCCCAGAGGTCCACCTGTCTCCCTGTCTCCAGCTCTGTAATAACAAATGTTCCAACATGACTGATATTTTCACAGGTGTTCTGGAGAGCAAGCTCAGGTCCTCATGCTTATTGGGCGAACACTTTATAGACTGGACTCTACAGCCTTATACCTTGAATTTCTTACAGTCAATATTCTTTGATATTAAAGCCCTAGTCTTTGACTTTAACAGTCACAAGAAAGCTTGAATGTATACTGTTTTCCTTGTAAGCTGGTTCAGGCAGGTTGAGATTTCTACTTTCAAAGTTGAATGGGTAAAATAGTGACTAGTCTTTCAGAATCACTAAAGATCCAGCTGGAAATATATACTTAAACAGCTCCATAATTCATCGAAACACACATTTCAAACAGTACTCCATAGAGGTTCCAGGCTACTCTCCACAAGTGTCAGTCTCACTGTTGACACGTAAGGTCCTTAATGCCAAGCCACTTCCCTCACTGTACACCATAAGCCAGCAGACACACTTGGGAAGTAAGAACTGCAAATGCTCTCTCTGTTTATCACCATTGTTATTAGTTTTGCCTGAATATTTATTACAGTCAGAAGTGTACACGTCTCCCTTATCGTGGCTTTCTAGAGGGTGAAATTTCCAGCAATATTTGCATTTTTATAAATTCCTTTGCTGCAGAGTAGAGGCTATTTAGATTACAAGTAAGAGGTGTGGATACTAACCAGTTTCACCCAAACAGAAGTCACTGATTTGAAAACTATGGAGGTATTTTTCACCGAATTTAAAAGCAGAAAGTACAAGTTGTTTTTTAGAAGAGAGTGGGGCGAGGATCTCTAACTTTATATATTGCTATATTCTAAAGAGACTCTTCATAGTGTTTTGTCCTAGCTTCAGGGTGACCACAGAAAAATCCTTCAAAGAGTCCAACAACCTGGATGAGAAGTCTGGTGATCTGGAGTAGGTGTCCAACCTAGTCCTGCTAGAACCAAAGAGGTGGATGGGTTCATGTTGGTGGATGGGCTACTTAAGGTATGTGTGGTGGGTGGAGGCATGGATGGGTATACACTCTTAGAAAGGGTAACTGATGGGTCCTGCAGACAATCCAGATGTCTGCTCTGTAAGCAGATGTCCCATCAACAAGAGGCAGTTTCAAAAGGAAGTTTCTAAAGATCAATGGAAATGATTCAACGTTAAAAGACTAGACAGCCAAGTTTTAAAGGTAGAGGGAATTTCTTGAGTTGACTCGTAGTTGAGATTCCAGCTTCTCCAAGCCCTCCGTGAGTGCTGTCAGGTAAGACTGAAGGTTGCTGAGTTCATCAGGAGCAAAGTTCCTTGATGCCAGGTGCTCCCTACAGAGGTAGCTGCTGGTTGAACTTGTTCAGAACCACATTGGAAATTCCAGCTGCAGACTTCCCAGAAGACTCTAGTGAAGCCCAGAGCAGGGAAGATTCTATACCCCTCCTTTCTCTGTCAGTTGAAATACCCCCAGTGACTTCCTCAACAGGAAAAGTCTTTTTTATTTCATGGAGTCAATGCTGCACAAAAAATTCCAGCAGGGCTAAGACCATGCATGTGACGGCTGACACTAAGGATGTAGATGTCAGGAGATGGGAGCGATAAACACACCTCTCCCCCTTTACACTTGGATTGCTTCCCTTTATACACCCTTTACACCAGGCCAAGACTTTCTCTTTACTTGACTATGTGAGATAGTCTCCTGGATCAAATCACCTGTGTCTCTGAACTGTGGAACACAAGCTATGTGACTCTGCAGAGCTTCTGTCATTACCCAATGGGAAATGATGATGGTGTCTGGAATTTCTATAAGGAGGTTATGTGTGAACCCTGCAGATGTTTCTCGGCATATGGGAAGCCCTCAATAAGTGCTTGCTATTACAGTTATTGCCAGTCTCTGTGAATGGCAATATCAATTACCAGACTTTTAAGCTACATCCATGTTCCTGACCCCCACCTCCGGCAATTATCCATTATAACAGCACTAAGGAGGATGATGGTAATAAGGCCACGTGAGACTGATCATGCTAAGCTTTAATTTACACGCAACACTTTACACATATTTGATTCCTTTAATTTGAATCTCCACTTTAATGATGAGAAATATGAAGTTCACAGAAATAAAGTCATTCTGGAATGTGAGAGGGAAGGGCAGAGCCACAATTTAATTAAGTCCAGGTTTGTCTGATGCTGAGACCCAATGGGACTGATATGAGACTCCTTCCAAATCAGTCTGTTTGCCTCTGAAGAATCTGTTTACTCGGTTCTCCCACCCCAGCCCCATCTGTGCTCCCAGTCCTTCCTTAGCTTTCCCTTCCATCCTTCCACAACCCATTCTCCAAATTCCCTCTCTCAAAGTTATTTTTGTAAAAAACTCAACATGAAAAAAAAATCACAATTTTGCCCTTTTTGAAAGATGTTGGCTCTTCACAACCAACATTCCCAACTTTGGCTCCAATTTTATCAGGTCGCTGTGAATTCTCCCTATGTCTACATTTCTACAAAAATGTTCATACTTTTGACTTTGCCAACCATTGAACATACTTAGCTCGCCAGTCTTCTGAGACCAAGTAAAATACCTGTTATAGTTCCCAACTTTATAATCATAGTGACTATCTTCCTCTTTATTTTCAAAGCACTGATTCATTACACAAACCATGCTAAGTGGTGCATTTATTATTAGTTCCTCTCCCCTACCTTTATCCACCACAGAGTGTGAATTATTGGAGGGCAAAGAACATTTCCTAATTATTTTGTGATCTTAGATTTGACCTGGATATTCAGCCTCTGTGGTGATTTGAATGAGAAACAGCTGCCATAAACTCATGAATTTGAAAATGTTTTCCCTGGATGGTGCTGCTGTTTAGGATGGTTGTTGATCCTTTAGGGCATGACACCTTATTAAAGGGCATATGCCAGTGGGGATGGGCTTTGAGATTTACAGCCTTGCCCCATTTCCACTTCACCCTCCATTTCCTGGTGTGCCAAAAGAAGTATGATTATCCATCTTTTAGCTCTGGCTCCCAGCTGCCTTGACACCCCCACCATGATAACCTCTAACCCTTTAGAAGCATAAGCCCAAACCAAGTCTTTTGGTCACATCTCATCACAGCAATGAAAAGTAACCAGTACAGCCAATGTAAATATTGAATTTGTTCAGAAATAAGAAATTAATGTACACACTTATATAACCTCCTGCGGTAGTTTCTAAAATGTGTTCCTAAATGCCTAAATGAAAATGTTTCCTTTCTCATTTATATTCTTTGTAGATTTAGATTCATTTGGTTCTATGGATTTCTTGAGGGCCTATTCTCCTTGCCCCAGGAGCCAATGATTCCGTAGAGAAGTTTATAGCTGCCCTGAAAGCTTTGTCACTCTCTGGAGAAGTCAAAGTTCTTTGAAGTCTTTGCTGCCTAGAAGATTCAGGAGGTGGTAATTAAAGTGATTAACAAGAGAATACAGATGTTTAAGTAATCTTCCTACCAGTTATTCATTAGCGGTCTGTACCTCCTAGATAGCAGACTCATTAATTTAAACACATTTCATTGTATCTTGGATCTTATTTTCAAAGAATACAAGTCAGAGAGGCTTTCTGAATGGAGGGAGGGTGGAGGAGGGATGAATGGGAGTGTGGTCAGGAGCCCTTCTCCCTTCTGCATCTGCATCCCATCAGCCTGAGGAGTAAAGTTGTATGTCACTCAGACTCTCTTCAGGGGCAGTTTGATGTAAACTGTGTGTCCCTGTTCTCTCAGCCAACTGGACCTCAACTTTTCACCTGACAATAAAATGGTTGGGATGAGCTTATGAAGAAATATGGAAGTGCTTTTGTCTCTCTGAAACATAAATTAAGAAAGATTGAGACAAAGGTCAACTAGGTGGCTCAGTGAATTAAAGAATTTGCCACCACAACTAATGACCTGAGTTCAGTCTTGGGACCCATGGTGAGGAAGAAGAGAACTAAGTCTATATATGCCATATAATAAATAAATACATTTTTTAAAAAATTGAAAGAAATACTGAGACAAGAGTGCAGTCAGCAGAGAAGGTAGGAATGCTGAGGGGCTCACAGGCTATAGCTTCATATTTGAGGAATCATCTGTGTCAGAATTAATCTAAGTTCTTATTGGAATGCAGATTCTATAGCTATATTAGCAGACTTTTGACAATCAGGTGATGAAGACCCATGGTAATTACATTCAGTCATGATAATTATATAGTGGGCATGACTTGGAAAACCATGATGAGCCATGTGCAAGCTGAGGTTCCCAGAGGAGAAACATCATGAGAAAAATTGAATCCTTATGAAGGTTGACACTTATATAATAAATTTATTGCTATATATTTCTTTCATACAGAAAACCCATTATAACAAAAATTAAAGCTATAAGAAATGTCTCAGAAAGATATAAAACAGCCCACCAAATCTCAAAGAAAGGTAGAAAGCCAGGGTTAGGTAATAGAAGGCTTCGGGGGTGCTATAAAGTTGCAAAGGATTATAGAACCTGAGGTCTTACTAGAACTACTTCACAGTTGATAGATGAGAGCCCTGATTTGTGTTTCTCATCCCAACATTGTTCACTTCAAGCATATTCAGCTGAGTGTTGGGATGGAAGAGTGAAAAGCCTGTTGTCTGGCTTACAGCATATGCTGCCACAGGAAGGTGGCACAACATCCTCATTGTGTCTGCCTGTCAATCAGGGAAGGAACTGCCTGAAGGTGACTGAGTACATCAAAGGATGTTAAATATCTTCTGATCCAAAGTATCCCAAACCAAAGGCTGGAGAGATGGCTCAATGGTTGAGAACACTTGCTGCTCTTCCAAAGGGTCCAGGTTTGGTTTGGTACCTATATTGCTTTCTAGAGCCCATGACTCTAGTGCTAGGGCATCTGGCACTCTCTTCTGGACTCTGTGGTTGCTAGGCATACACACACTAAAAATTTAGAAATTTAAATTTGACCTAGAATTTGACATCTTTGTGTAAATTCTAAATGCTGGTAATAAACTTAATTAAACATGGGACTCTAAAGGTTAAATAATACATGTCTACAGTCTAGATATCACCTATTATAAACTCTGTTTTAAAGAAGCACTAACATATTAGATGGAAGAATGGCAAATTCCCAGCCTTCCACATGTTGACATGTGTGGTATGACTATCAGATGCCAGACTAGGTTCACCCATATGGGAAGCAAGGATGGAAGAAACTGGTCTTGTCTAAGTCCACAGACTCCATAGTGATCATAACCCCTGGAAGACCTAGTGCAAGGCTTCAAGACCTTCTATATAATTGGATAATCAATGCTCAGACAATGTGTTTTTATTAGTATTTTTTTCTTTTGTAATTAAGATTGATGTTTCAGAAGGCTCAGTTCCTTTCCAAAAAGCACTCTGGTGAAAGTTTCAAGGTGGGATTAGGTACTGTCTGATTGAATCCTTTTCCTTCTAGTACATTTCTTAACCGGCTCATAGTAAAGGTTTCTCTTTTATTCCTAAATGTGACTGCAAAGTGAATTAAATGCAACTCTTTGAATAACTGGAAGGAGAGGTAGTAGCTGGAACTTCTCTTTAATGGGTTTATTGTTTGAAATTGAAATATTTGAACATGAGACTCCGCACTTACAGATTCATAAAATAATAATTGTGCAGGCTGGCAACTGTCCATTGCCTGCTGTCTGTCCTCTATAACTCCCTGGTTAGTAAGTGAAACCTTGCATTTGATAAATACATTTGGGCCTAATTTCTGCCTTTTCGTGCTGTGGAAGAGCTGTCAAATTTGAAGTGTAATGACTGTATGATTTCTTATGATGGTCCTCAAAATACCTCAGAAACAGATTTGGATGCTGTCTAAGTAAGTTCTCTGTGGGGTTCAGAACCATTTAGAGTACCCTTTAGGCTTTTACACAACAGTGTAAGAACACATTGCAAAGAAACGAGTGTGTAGTGGTGTCACAGGGAGGGATAGGCAACATGGAACCTCTTGGAACCCAGAAAAATGAAAAAAAAATGACATTATTCTAGTCAGAGTTCTCTATTGTCTGAGAAAACTGATCAGCCACTGGTCCTGGGTTGTACAGTGAGCAGGTAGCCTAAATGCCCCTGCTATCCCATAGGTGGACTCGTTTGAAAACATGACCACATGAATGTCCTGAACATCGCCATATAATTAATTTTCAAGCATTCAACTCCATTTAACCCCGTGAAATAAGAATGCATCCCATAGGTTCTAATTTTTTTTAATATTTGGTTTTATTTCTATGTATGCATATGTCTGTTTGGGCAAGGGCACGTGACTGAAAGTTGCTCACGGAGGCTAGAAAAGAGCCCTAGAGCCAGGCAGTTGTGAGTCACCCAAATTGGTACTATGAACCAAATTATGGTCATCTATAAGAGTAGTGAGCCCCCTGAACCCCAGAACCGTCTTTCCAGCCTCACACACCTATGGGCAATGTTATACAGGCCACATATTTCTGCATTGTACCAACAGCCAGCCTCTCAAGTCACAATAGCAACAGAGATGCTCAAAGCATCTTCAGACGGGCTGTCGGGCTGTCTCCGGGGCTCAGGATATTCTGCTCCTTTCTTTGTAATTATGTAGATCACCTGGATAGAGATGTCCATTCCAAGCTAGTGACAGAGCTGTGGACATGGACTTTAGTCCTGCTAACCCAGAAACAGAATGCTAATAAACTTCCCCTCAGCTAACCTTGGGGGATAAAAGGTGTTTGGATAATAAACGTAGGTGATCTTCAGGATTTGAATGAACCCTGAGACTCCCTTCCAATATTGCTGTGTGAACTATGTCTCAATTATTCCTGTGCCTCCATTCTGGTCCAGAGAGAAAAAATAGTTTATGTTGGGGCATCAGACTCCGACACACATCTAGAGCAGGTTCTTGGTCTTTTCCACTACTGGGTGTCTGGGTTGAGTAAGTCAAGCTAATTACCGAACAGAGAAGTTACTGGGATGAATAAAGGATCTACGTTCTACTTCCAGCTCTGTTAACAGGAAAGGAGAATTAACTTCATCTTCTTGGCATTCTGGGCCTTACAAAGCAGTCCCTGTTTTAAAGGACATAGAATGAACTATTCATACCAGCCCATGTTCCCTTGAATCTCGGGACTCTACTGAAATGCCTTGAAGATTTGAGAAATGACAGCAACAATAAAGTTTGAAAGTCAAGGCTTTGATAACCTGTAAGGATTTCCTCCCTGTCATGTGTAAGTTTTTGCTTTATTATAAAAAAAATAGCAAAACTACATACTGGCATTCAGGTATGTTATAACAAGCATAGATGACGATGTTTTGGGGCTTCTCAGGAAGAGACTAGAGATTTGTGATGGCTTCGTCCTACCCCGAAATTTGTATAAGATCACATCTGTCTGGATCTCAGGGAGTTGCTGGTATCCAGTACATAACAAAAGACACATCAGAAGGTCAGAACATTCTAGATGTTGGAATGAAGAGGCAAATGAAGGAATGTGTGGATTTCATCTCAGTGGCTTTGGTTTGGACTCCAGAATTTAATTCTGAAAATGTTCTCAGCAAAACGGTTTGCCTTTGCTTCTTTTCTAGTTGGCAACTTCTAAGAATTTTATTCTTGAGATAACTTAGATCACTTAACTTGTGATTAAATTGCCCCACTGTCCCAGGTAAGTATGAGAAAACTTTACACAAGGCAAAGTACAGCTTAATCCATGCTATTTTTCAAGTGGGAAATATCAAGAGTGTTTTGGCATGGCTTCTTCTATAGTTCTGTATTTGTTGATTAATTCCTGTCATCACCCAGAAGACTTGTTCTCTAAACTGTGTCCCATGCTAGGGGACTGGCAGTGCACAAACATATAAATGAAGTTCACATACAAAAAGGTGGTTACACCAGTGTAGAATAATTGTCTTGAGGATGTAGGATGGACTGAGAGCCACGGTAGTGAACTGCTTCCTTTGAATAGTTCTAGAGGCAATTAATTAGCGATGCCTAACAATTCAGTCCTTTCTGAAAGGTGGATTAAAGTTTGTATGGTCTGATACCTTATAAATGTGATTTTTTTAAAACTTCTATTTGGCCATTTTGCCTGTGTCAGCATAGTTACTAGAGTTCAGCAATGTTGATCGTGAAGTCACTGCCAAAGGAAAGAAGTGAACAGGATGGATACAACAGGAAAAGTTACTCTTTCTTCTGTGGGAAGGACCATGGCTCCTGCATGCTTCTTATGTCTCAGTGGTTCACAAGGCTCCGTCAAGTATGGGAGAAAGTGGGATACTGAGTACCTACATTGTCTTATCCTCTTAGATGAGAGCCAAACTAAGAAGGAAGCAAAGGAATAGAAATGGCTCCTGAGTGGAGAACAGCAAGAATATGTCTACTTGATTCAATAAAGGTGGTCTAAGAAGGACTTGCTGGAGCTTAACTGGAGGAGCATGGGGGAGCATTCTAGAGATGCTTTCAAGGGCATAAGAGGAAAGCACCACATGTTTACAGAACTAAGAAGTTGTGTATGGCCCTGGAGAGTGGAACAGGAAAAGGTACCATAGACTGCCTACTATGATAAGGACTTTCTAGGACTTTCTGACCATCAAGTAAAAGCCTCTTTGGCATGTGACTCCAGAAAGATACACTGGAAATGGTGTTAGAAACAAAACCTACTGACACATCCCTACCACCTGAGAAGTTAATTTGATGAGAGAGAAATGATAGATTCATTGAATAACGAATCTACATAACTATGAGGAATCTGTAAATAATCTCTGCGCCACAGGTGACTTTGTTTTAGCAAGTCAGTGTATTTTAGCACTAATCCTAGGGCTTTGAGAACATTAACTAACATAAAAAAGCATTGTTTCAGAAAGCCTCTATTTTTAGAAGCGCTATTAGCAGAAGCATCACTCTAACCTTTTCCTTGTTCTCTCTGTGGCATGCACATTAATTAACACTTCCACCCTACAAGAATGTGTTTCTTCCCATGTGCTGGCGGTGGTATTTCAGACTTGCTATAGATTAGAAACCACCAGAAAAATAGATCTGAGTGATTTTAAAAGCGTTCTTTGCTGTGTATAATTTCCTGTTTAGACCTGCCACCCTCATACCACAAGAAGGGCGGTGAAGTTGAAACTTACCATTGGTACCTGATTTGTCAACTCATAAAAATCCTGTTTTAAAGCAGTTCATATGGGATGTAGAAAGAATAATTACCTAATCAATTACAATCCATTTAAAAATTTAAAGATCCAGTGGTGATTTGGATAAGAATGGGCACTATAGACTCTTGTATGTAAATGCTTAGTCACCAAGGAGTGGAATTGTTTGAAAGGATTAGAAGTATTAGGAGGTGTGGTCTCTTGGAGAAAGTCTGTCCCTGTTGGGTAGACTTGGAGGTTTCAAAAGCCCACACCAGGTCCAGACTTCCTTTTCTGCCTACTGATCTGGATGCAGCTCTCAGTTACTCTTCCAGGGCTTGCCTACATGCTGCTGTGCTTGCTGCCATGACGACAGTGCACTAAACTTCTGAAGCTGTAAGCAAGCCCCAAGTTAAATGATTTCTTTTCTAAGAGTTTCCTTGGTCATGGTGTCTCTTCACAGCAATAGAACACTGACTAACATAGATCCAAAAAATTGCATAGTTCACTTTCTTATTCTGATTCTTCATAATATATATAGCTAATTTTTACTATTTTCCTTTTACTTTTCCTGTGTCCTTAAAGCTAATACCTACAAGGATTGAAGAAAGGACTCAGAGTGACCATCCTCTTCACTGCTGAGCTTTTATTGATGAGATCCAGTGAAATGGGGAGTCAATTATTACTTTTCATTATATACCCATTGGTTACTGTATCAGACTCCAGTGGTGAGTCCCAATCTAATGGACACACAGATGGTCCTAGTTAAACAAAAGTAGTCACAACAAAACTAATAGTCAAGAATCTTGGAAAGGGAGAAGAGGGAGGAGGGGGTGTTGCTAGAGATGGAAGGAGATAAAAGAGGTTGGAGAATGACCAGACTGCATCCGTCAGAATTGCCAAAGAAGCAACTTAACTTAAAAATATCATTACTGTTGTTCATTTTTAATTAATTGGGGTCCCCGCAGTTGCTATGGGTCCCCGTGGGTGGCAAATGGCGGCAGCGGCAGTGGTGGCAGGCGGCAGCGGGTGCATGAGACCAGATGGGTAGTAAAAGTTATAAACATTTATTAGGTGGATTATGGAGGGGAAAGGGAAAGAAAGGGAGAGAGGGAGAGAAAGAGAAAGAAGAGGAGGGGGGAAGGAGCCCACCCGCTTCTTCTGAGGGAGAGGGGACAGAGAGAATGAATCTGTGAACTAGGCTTGCACTTGAGAGAAGCAGAAGAAGCCCACCCATTTCTTCTTAGGGAGAGCAGGCAGAGAGAATGAATCTGCAAACTGGGCTTGTACTTGTAGGCAGACAAGGAGTGGGCGTGGCTTTCCCTTAAAGGGAAAGAATCCATTACAATTACATTGTTTGTTAAACATAAATTTATTTTTTCCCAAGTATTTACTGCACAAAAAAATGAAAATTTTCTGAGGAGATAGTCAGTGATTTAAGTTATAGTTTCAGTTCACGTGGAAATTCTAATAAAATTACAAAAGTTATAAATGAAAACAGATTCTTTTTTTCAATGGGGAAACTGGATGACATCTCCTTTTAAAGTGCTGATTTAACAAGAGCACCATAAAATAGAAGGTCTTATTACCAATTTCAAACGCCGTGCCCCTTACATACACACTCCAAATGACATGTGTGAAGGTTTGGCTCTCTAATAATGGCAATGCTGTGGAGTGGTAGAAGCTTTGGGAGGCGGGACTTACTTGCAGGAATAGATCAGGGTAGAGCTGCCTTTCACTAAAGCCTCGGTCCCTTCCTTTCTCTCTCTCCTCCTGGCAGCTTTGTTTGTACCATGTGTTCCCTCATGATTCTCTGCCTTGTTACAGGTGCTAAGCAGTAGACCAAGTGACTGATTGAAAATGCTCATCAGTGAGCCTAAATAAGCCTCTCCACCTTCTAGCCATTCATCTCAGGTATATGCCACAGGGGTGGAAAGCTGATGGAAGCAGGTTCAAAAGAATGGAACAGCAAGATTATCTTGGTTTCTCTTATCTTCCTATACAAGTTTTAGCTTTTGGCAAGTTGCTTTTAATAGATGTCAGAGATTGCCCTCATAAGAGTTAGAATTCAAAGCATATAAATAAGATCCAAAAAAGTATAATTGACACTCAAGAAACTGAACATAAAACAAGTTTATAAATTAAATAAATTCTAATATATTATATATATAATTATATATAAATTTGAATATATATGTATATAAATCATGCTAAAAGACCATGAGTATTCCCTGTCACTTTCTCACTCAGTCCCTCATATATATTAGAATGTGACTTTGGCAGTGGGAGAAAGCCTGGGTCTTTGTGTAACTATGAAAAGAACAACTTTCTTTGTTTTTTATGATTTTCTTAAATCTCAAGGAAATGGGGTTTTCAGAAACATGAATGACACATTCCTGCAGCTCCTGGTTTTGTCAAGAAGTGTAGGCTTTAGTTTCTTTGGCAATCTAATATGGCTGCTGGAATTAAAGGTGTGTGTAACCACTGCTGGGTCTGTTTTACTCTCTGATCATCAGGCAACCTTTATTTATTAAAATACAAGTGAAGTATCACTGCAGACCACTCTGCTTCAGGTGCCAATCACAGCTCCCTGTCATTCATTCTGTTTCATCATCTCTGAATGTAAACCGGAGTTTCCCCAGAATCCCCTCCTAGGAATTCTGAAGCAATTGGATTTCCTGGTTAGGAACGTGGTCATAGATTCAGTAGGGTTACAAAAGTGCTCTTGCAGTGTTTATTGTTCAGTAACTGCAGGAGTTTTAGGAATCAAGGGCAGAAATCAAGTATAGATTTCTTTTGATATTAAAATATAGCATGGTCTTTTAGAATCATTGCATTCTCAGCAGACATTTGGGTTGGAATCCCAGCATCCAATTCTAAATATGATTAAACTTAGTAGTTGTTGGGTCTGAATTCTTTCTCTCTCTTTTGTGCCACCACCCTGTATACCAATACTTACAAGTGAATGAACTTTTATTTGGTGTTTCATGTTTAAGTCTACAATAAAACCTACATTGATAACAAAAAAGAAAGAAAGAAATAAAGAAGTGTAGGCTTCTTGCTTCTTTTGCAAATTTGTTGTCAGTCACTCTCCCTTGGCTCTTGGAGCCCTTGACCAATTAGAATTCTCCACAGAAGTGTGCTCTACCTTCCTTAGCAGAAGCTCTTATACTTTGGGTCACAGTACTGAAGCAAGAAGATTGTAAGGAGTTCAAGGGTAACATGGTTTTGTATAGTAAGCACTAAGCCAGTAATGTAATGTGAGATCTTGTCTTTACAGGGATCACCCTGGGAAGGGGAATTAGAAGAGATCTCCTGGGTAAACTGGGATTGAGGGGGGCAGTAAACGGGAGGGGATGAGAGATGAGAACATGAAGGAATGGGATGGCCAAGGGAAGAAAGGGACAGAGTGGGAGGGCAATGAAAGAGATAACTTGATAGGCTCACTATTGGGTTAGGGAGAAACCTGCTACCAGGGAAATTCCCAAGAATCCACAAGGATGCTAAGACTTCTGCTAAGACTCCTAGCAATAGGAGAGAGGGTGCCGAAATTTGCCTTCCCCTGTAATATGATTAGTGAATACCCCAACTATCATCATCGAACTTTCACCCAGTAACTGATGGAACTAGATGCAGAGATCCACAACCAAGCACCAGGCATAGCTCTGGAAATCCAATCAAAGAGAGGGAGGAGTGAATATATGAGCAACGCAAGTCAAGATCATGATGGAGAAATCTACAGAGACAGATGAACCAAGCTCTTAGAAACTGATGAACTCTAGACCGACAGCTGTGGAGTCTCCATGGGACTGAACTAGGCCTACCAAATGTCGAGACAGTAGTGAAGCCTGGAATATCTGAGAAGCCCCTGACAAAATCTATCCCATGTGCATGAGCTAGCTTGTTGGAACCCATTCCCTGTGGTGAGATGGCATGCTCAGCCTTGATGCAAGGGGAGAGGTTTGGTTCTGTCTCAACTTAAAGTGCCAGACTTTGTTTTCTCTCTATGGGAGCCCTTACCTGTTGGAAGGAGTGGATGTGGATGGTCTGGAAATGGTGGGGATGAGGTGCAGGTGCACAGGAGGAATGGTGGAAAGAAATAAAAAGCCATTTAAAAATGGAAAATATGCTACATTTCCAGTGTTGTATAGTTATCTCTTAAAACCTTCATACTTATAAAGTGTTTTCATACAGTATTACTTTAATTTGTCCATATGTTATTTTTAAGATATACAAGGAAATTTTTAAAGGGACTAAATATAACTGCTTCCTAAATGATTGTATAAATGGTGTGGATGAATAAATATTTCTAGACAACACCTTTTGGTTTTGTCTGCTGACTTACTTGTTTGTTTTGGTGGAATTTGTTTGGTTTTGTTTTTTGGAAAAATAGTCTATGTA
>JAQHUG010000049.1:989043-1011643 GCA_028555095.1 Dicrostonyx torquatus
AATTAGTGTTGCTCTTGAATTCTAACTTTAAGCCATAGTGATCTGATAAGATATATGGGGTTATTCCAATTTTTTGTATGTTAAGGCTTGCTTTGTTACCTAGTGTGTGGTCAGTTTTTGAGAAGGTCTCATGAAGTGCTGGGATTCTTTTATGTTTGGATGGAATGTTCTATAGAGGTCTGTTAAGTCCATTTATTTTTCTGTTAAGTTTCTGTCTGACAGACCTGTCCTATGGTGAGAATGGGGTGTTGAAGTCTCCCACTATTAGTGTGTGTGGTTTATTGTGTGATTTAAGCTTTAGAAGTGTTTCTTTTACATATAAGGATGCCCTTTTATTTGGGGCATAGATGTTCAGTATTGAGATTTCATCTTGGTGGATTTCCTGTGACTAATATGAAATGTACTTCTTTATCTCTTTTGATTGATATTAGTTTGAAATCTATTTTGTTAGACAGTAGGATAGCTATACCAGCTTCTTTCTTAGGTCCACTTGATTGGAAGATTTTTCCCAACCCTTTACTCTGAGACAATGTCTGTCTTTGAGGTAGAATTGTGTTTCATATATGCAACAGAAAGATGGATTATGGTTTTGTATCCAATCCGTTAGCCTGTGTCGTTTTTTATAGGGAGTTGAGTTCATTTATGTTAAGGGATATTAATGATGTTATTTTAGTTTTCATTGATGGTGATGCTATTGTGTGTGTTACTCTTCTTTGGGATTGTTGTTGTGATATCATCTATTGTCTGTCTTTTTGTGGTTGTAGCTGACTTCCTTGGGTTGGAGTTTTCCTTCTAATACTTTGTGTAGGCCTGGGTTTGTGGCTAGGTATTGATTAAATCTGGTTCTGTTATGGAATATCTTGACCATCTGGAACCACACAGGAAGATAAGTCATCAGATGTGCCTCACACTTCACATGCCCTGAAACTGGCTATAATAGAGAGAGGGAAAGAGCATGAGAAGAAAAAAAATGTAGAAACACTGGGCTCTTTTGTATTGCTAATGAGACTGTAATGTGAGACAGACGCTCTGGAGAGGAAGTTGGTTTTTTCTCAGGACGTTAAACATAGAATAAGCATAAGATCCAGTAGCTTCCCTCTTTGGAGTAAATTTGGAGAGTTAGAAACATCATCAAACAGAGCAGCATATGAGAGTGCTCTTTGGAGTGTAGTCCAATGTCCTCCCGAATCAGAAGCAATCTCAAATGTTTCCTGTTGAAAAGATAAAAATAATTGTAGTGTGTCCAGGTGATGAAATTTAGCCAGTTAGAAGGAGACATAAAATATTGAGACATTCTGCCACAAGGATGGATTTGAAAACATCATGTTAAATTTTTAAAAAGCAGGTAGAAAAGAAGATATACAGTCCTATTTTATTTTTCTGAAATTTCCGGGGTAGACCAACTTGATTGAGACAGAAAGCAGATGAGTCATAACCAACAGCTAAGAAGGGAGGCAAACAGATAGTTCTGCGAATGTGAGCAGGAGCTTGGGTGGGAGACAAAAATTTCCTACCATGTAAAAGATATTTCAAACAAAATATTTTGATTATTTTCTCCTTTCCCAATTCCCTCCAAGGTCCTGTCTATATCTCTAACCACCAAATTCCATATTATTTTGCTCTCTTTCTGTTTAAGAACAAACAGATGAAAACAAAACAAAACATAAAACCAGACAACTTGTAGGTAATAATGATGAGGTGGATAGGGGAGGAGTTGGAGGGACAGAATGGAAAAGTGTATTTGATCAAAGCACATTATATGCATGTATAAAAATCTTGAATGATAAAAATAATTTAAAATAACAATAGTACGATGGATTGATGATGGATCAAACTATCTCATTTGTGCCCCAAGTGTATATAAGAACATTTGATAGAAGTGTTGGCTGTACTCTGGTGAATGAACTGAAAATCCCTGGAGTATATACTTGAAAGTTTTATGCTATCCGAACTACAGATCTGTGCATATTTACTTCCAAAAAGAATAACAAAATAAACTAAAATAAGTCAACTCTGCTGGCTTTTCCCCACAGTCTTTTAATGAAGACAGCTTCCCTTAGAGAATTCACTTGTGAAATGAAATATCATGTCCATTGGAGTTCAGTAATAGATATGGGAGTCAGAACTATATGAGGCTTATGTGGATTGTGTGAGAACCAGGTCTCACAGCACATGGGAGGCTGCTGCTTTCGACTGATAATCTGTGGTGCAAGGTCAGCTGGTATCAGGAAATGAATAAGTGTGGAATGGCAGAAGCAAGGACACACTGGAACTGTTCAGGATTCTTGTGGATAGATGGGTCCATATGGATCTCACTTACCAACTTTGGTGTTAGGAGTCATCAGTTTGGGAAGTTGGCTCAATATCTGAACACTTGTGAGCTCCCATGATGTCCTCTGTCTTGTGCCTGCTTTCTAAGCATAAAAAAGAGCAAACTGTTTAACTTCTAAAATACTATGACAATTTCATGCATGCATATATTTTTATCATATTCTCCACTAGCCCTTTCTTAAACCTCTTTCCTACTAAACCTCTTATAGTGCCACAAACTCCATTCTCCCGACCACGTGTGTGTGTGTGTGTGTGTGTGTGTGTGCCAGCCACTAATTTTAATTAAGATTACTTTATTTGGCACTCTTTTACTGGAGCATAGACAACCAACCATTAACTACCACTGAAAAAATGACTTACTGTGTTGACTGTGTTTTTTCAACTATAAACAATATGTCTATAAAAAAAGACATATTTGAGAAGAGGGAAAACATATCTTAGCTGAGAAAATGCCTCCATAAGACTGGCTTATGGAAGGACCCAGCCCATTTCAGTGTGTGTTTGGGGGGGTACCACTCATGGCTAGGCAGTCCTGAGTTGTATAAGAAAATAGGCTGCGGAAATCATGAGGAGCAAGCTAGAATGCAGCACCCCTCCGTGACCTCTACATCATCTCCTGCCTCTGGATTCCTTCTTTGAGGAACTCCCTGAATGATGTAAAATGAAATAAACCCTTCCCTCCTCAAGTTGCCTTTGGTTATGGTGCTTTATCTCAGCAAGACAAACCCTAACTGAGACACTTGCCTCTACTGGTAACCGTTAGTTATCACTCTTCCAGATCTCATGCGAGAAGCCTCATGCAGCTAATGATGCAGGTATGACCATCCTGAGAGGCACAGTTCTAGTACAGCTAACATAGCATGTTAAAAACAAGCCACAGATACTAAATTGTCTAGAGAAAATAGGCATTGAAACCAGAGCTGAGGCAATGCCAGACTTCCAGTCACAGTGAGATCATGTCTAACACATGGGGTGATATTAATAAGTATTGGCTACTGTTAGTGTTTTTGAGATATATGTTGAGTGGAGTTGTCAATCGTAAGTGGTACTAAACAACTTAAGCCTGCTTAAGCGGAGGATTTTTAGAGGCTTATTCAGCTCTAAGCTGCTCACCTCACAGGTAGTGTCCCCTCTACAAACCTAGCACTGTGAGACCTGCAGCTGCCCCCTCACATACCAATAAAACAAAGGTCCCATGTAAGTGAATCTTCTCATTTCACTCTGGTTGTGTCTCAAGATCCATGCAGACTTGTTATCCTACTCAGTACCCAGAGCTGGGTATATCTGCTTCCTGGAGTGTGCAGGAAAATACATTAAATTAGCTACCTACCAATACCTTATAAATGTTATTTCAGTTTGTAGCAACACCTCTGGAGTAATTTCAGATGTCTTCCTGCAGATGGAGATGCAGAAGGTCTTTGACAATGAGGTCAATGTTTCTTTCCACAAAACCCACTGGTTGAGAGACGTTTTATGCATCTTCAGTCCATCTGGTTCTTTTCCTCACAGGGTTGCAGGTCAGTTTCCTGTGATTGTTGCTTCTGTAACTGATCACTGATATGTGCAGAAAAGAGAAGCACTGGGAAATGTTACTTTTGAATTCATTTTGCTAAGCATCAGGCCTCATGGTGTAATATATCCATTAGGTTTTCGACTTTGAGAGGGGGTCTGTCTGTTTTATCAAGTGGCAACACACCATCTGCAATTTTGAAAAGCACAGTATACATTGTACCAGAGTAAATGTTGGTTAAACACATGTGAAATGTGAGAGGGATGGGCTAATAGCTTACTTTATGCATGTATTACCCTTATTTTCCTGTTTCTGTGGTCCAGAGTTTTAATACATATTCCTTGCTAGTTTCAAACCAGCCATCCTCCCTGCCTATCCCCCCAAGTACTGGAATTGTAGGAATAGACCATCACCACTATTTTTAAAATACATCATAATCTTTCTGATAAAGTGCTAGAGGCTTCTTGACTTGTAAAGGACACAAGCAGGTAATTTATGGTTTACAATACTGATCAGCCTAAGGCTAATCATGTGATGGCATCAGGCTCTAAAAGGGTAGGGGGTTATGGGCAAGTGTAGAACTCCTAAATGGAATCCATGCAAAACCCTTGGTCATCCCATAGAGGAAACAAAGTACATTATGCTGTCTCTTAGCTAAAAGAATGTCTAGCTTCAGTTCATGAATCAACCAGCTTCAGTAATGCTCATATTTTATTCTAATAACCTTTTTTGAAAAAGCTAGTTTCTTGGTAAACACTGAGTCAATATGTGCATTTCCAAGGGACTCTACTTTGGGATAAGCAAGTTTCCAGTGCAATGTACTATAAGCATCACTATAAATAATCCTAATTTTCTCCCTTATTTGCTTTTGGTTCCACAGTACCTTTCTGCAGAGAACATTCTCTTGGTGTTGAGGAAGCCACTTACATCTAATGACCATCCACACCGCACCAGAATGCTACTTCTGGGAGAGAATCACTTGAAAAATATAACTATGAGAACTAAAGTAGAGATTATGAGGTATTCAGACTAGGATGAATAAATAATGGGGATTGTTCACAAGGGTGACACTCTTCTTAGAGAGTTCATAAACACACTTACTTCTAGATTTCACTCTCAAACACTTCTGGTTTCTCTAGGTTCTTGAAGTGGGAGACACTGAAGCGTGTCCCTTATTTGCTATAGTAGACTTTCACTGGAAATGTTAGAATTTTTCGTTTTATCTGGTGAGTACCTAGGATTTTCAAAAGAGCGTGAAGAAATGGTGAATTTTTTTTTTTTTACAAATTTGCACCACTCTATAAATCTTTAAGACTGAATCAAGATTAAAGCCTTGTAGGTTTTAGATTATACTGAAGAACTCATATTCTTGAGATGAAAGTGTGACCAAGGGGAAAAAACGAAGGGTAGCAGATAACCTTATTTTGGCAAAGCAGTGGAAGCATCCATCTTTTTCATTTCCTTCTTCTTTCAATTGAAAAATATTCAGCTGTTCTTGAAAACAGGAAGAGATTATTATATAAAAATAAATATTTGAAAAGTTTGTTCTCCAAAAGATGCAAATGTGTACTTGTAACCAGCCTGGCAGAAATGAATATATTCTAAGGAGACACTTGGTTTTCTTGATCTATCATGTTACTGGAATCGGTCTAATGAAATGGGAATTTCCCTAGAAATCTCCTGCTGGGGGAAGGAAAGGGCACCAGCCAGAGGGGAAACTTGTCTCCTGGGAAAGTGATTTCACACTGTTTGAACAACTTGTCAGATCACCATATGGGATGAGACAGAAGTCTAGGAACTAACAGATCAGTTGTGGGTAGGACCACACCTTGAACAGCACAGCTTAGATGTGCATATCTCTGACCTTCTTTTTAAACTTCAATCTCACTTTAAGACCCTGAGGACGGGCTAGGGTTATAGGGAGCACAGATATCTTTTATCTTTCTTCCCAATGTTGCAACTTTGAATAAGTACCCTTTTGCTGCTCTTTACTATTAAATTTTCTGTTATTTGGCAGAACTTTGGTTCTGAGGGTGCATACTGTGGTTCCAAGTTTGGTAACAACGTGATGAGGAGATGGATATACAGTAGTTGAGGTGCAGCCTAATTACCTGTGAACCCTGAGCTACTCTATTTGTTCTACCATTTCATTTGGACCCATCTTAATATGTTCCTAACCAGCTGTTTCATGCTGGGGTGTATGGCTTGGGAGTAGAGTGCTTACTTAGAATGTGTGAACCCTGGGTTCAATCCCCAGCACTCCAGAATCAGAACAAAATCTTTCTACGCCATTAGGAAAGTTCTTTTCTTTTCTTTCTTTCTTTTTTTTTTTTTTGAAAAAAAAGAACTATTGAGAGAAAAATGCAAAAGATTCTTGTTTAAAATAATACAATTGGAAGATTTTCATGGCAGATTTTTAGAAAGAAGCAGTGTAAGAAAAGTATAGCTATGATAAATTAAAAGACAGACAAATGGGGTTGGGCATATAACTAGGTAGTAGCTTGGTGGATGCATAGCACACCAATTTTGATAGGAAATAAAGGTCCACAAAGGACCATGAGAAAACACAACAGTGGGAGGACAGATTTAAGTGAGTCAGTGCAGGACATCCCTCCTCCACCCCCAAGGCTGCACATCTTCGTAAGAGATTGTTTTTCCTCCCTGAGGAAAAAGAGTGAATCAATGGTTGCTAATTTGTCACTTTTTAATTATAGAAGAGAAGAAGAGTCACACACATGGTAATTCCTAGTGGTAGGCAAGTCCATGGTCACAAAGGAGGATACCCTTCAAACCTGTGATTTATTTGGGTCACATGTCTTAAACCTAATTGATAACTTGCTGCATAAGTATTGGGGCTTTGAAAGGGGGACTGTATATTGTGAGCATGGAGATGGCAAGGGGTGACTTTAGGGGCTGATGCAGTATGTAGTTACTTGTTTTACTGAGCAGCAGAAGGTAGTGGTTCTCATTTCATCCTGGAGCAAGGTGGATACCAGGGGGATAGCAACACATTGTATGTGATTACCGGAACAATCATAAACAGGTTGTTGCCATTCATAGAGGCACCAAAGCCAGATCACTGCATGGCAGTGGTTCTCAATCTGTGGGTTTTGACCCGTGGGCGTTGAATGTCCTTCTCACAGGAATCATTGATGATCATCAGATATTTACATTATGATTTATAACAGAAGCAAAATTACAGTTATGAAGCAACAATGAGAATAAATTTATGACTAGGGGTCACCACAACATGAAAGGTCACAGCATTAGGAAAGTTGAGAACCATTGCTTTATGAAATCTAGCACACATATGATCTCAGCATATCCAAATTCTTGAAATTTGATCACAATCTCTAAATATTCTTTATCATATATGAACTAGAGATCATCTCCAATCATTTCATTTTTACATTTTATTTTTCATGTTTATAGAGGTGGTAGGAGGACAGATATGATATAAGGATATATGATATTATATACACATATAAAGTTACTAAAGAAGAAATAAAATAGATATTAAAGAAGTAGTGAAAGAGATAAGGAATTATAAGATGTTTTCGATATTTCCTATCTAAGTCATTCAGATTTTATCTTTTGTTTTTAATTTATCAGCCTCTGTCTTCAATGAACCTTTTTTCTGTTTATTAATTTTGATTTTGTTTTTTCTACAAGTCAGCAGTTTCATACTTAATTTTGTAAGCTATACTTTTTATAACTTCATATAGTCCCTAGAACCATCATTTGAATAAACTGTATGATCCTCAGTGGGTCTGAATGTAGCTCCTACTTTGTCATCAAATGGAGATTGGTTATTCCAAGAAATATGTGCACTAAATATTCACAATTGATAAAATGATGAGATTATTCTCATTTAAAAGAGTATATAATATGTTTGCCTCCTAAGAATATTTCTTTTAATCAAGACCCGCATGAATTGCTTTAGGATAATATTGGCAGGTCTTAAGCAGAGGGCAATGGAATGTCTTCAATTCCCCCTCTGTGCTTCCAAAGGGGTCTCTGGGTCTAGTCAATTCACAATAGTTATGCCCTCCCCTGCCACACCTTTTGCAGAGAAGTTTAGAAGTAGCTGAGTGGCCTCTCCATCAGCTACTCCCAGTCATCATGTAACTGCCCCTGCATTCTGCTGTTGCATCTCCTGCCCCAGTCGTAACATCCTCTGTCTTAGAATCCCTTCATGCCTCTCTTCCACAATGTACACAGGGAACACATTCATCTCTATGAAAGTGATGCCTCTTAGAACTCTGAGAGCGTCTCATCAAGTAGAGGTTGAATTGGAGCTGTTTGGCTGACCAGAAAAATCCTTGGTACTTCAGTACTGATGTCAATTTTTGTCATCTGAGTTCCATCAATTTCTTTGTGCCCTGCCTTTTACAGGGTCGCCCATGATAGTGGCTCTTTCTGCTCCCATCTATAGCCCTCTCTTCAGGCACGGAACAATTCGGACAGCTTGGAAGCTGTCATCATTGCCTACCCTCTCTCTGATCCACAGATTCAGATTGTGTTCATAACCTTTATCTCTCCACATACCTTTCCTCTCCACGGGTTAGACTTGAATATCTAGTCTGGATAATGTCATCGCTCAGTCACAGCTTTGAAGGAACCACCGCTTTCCTTCTTTCCAGGGCTTCTATATTAATATGTCAGTTGAAGTCTCTGGAGTTTAGCATATCAGACAGATAACAAAATGCCATATCTGGGTGAAACCCCAGGAGTGTTCGAGATTATTTCTCTACTGGGTGCATGAAGGTAGATTCTAGAAGCATAAGCAAGGGCCATATGAGCTGGTACTGATGGCGTGTGCTGCAGTGTATCAAGGGCCATACATGAGCTGGTACTGATGGCGTGCGCTGCAGTGTATCAAGGGCCATACATGAGCTGGTACTGATGGCGTGTGCTGCAGTGTATCAAGGGCCATACATGAGCTGGTACTGATGGCGTGTGCTGCAGTGTCCCATTGGGTCTTGTTCACCTGGAGAACCATTCCTGTGATGGAAGGGGAGATTACACACCACCACGAAACTGATTTTTTTAAAATTTTTTTCTTTAAGCAGTTTGTGCTTTCTATCAGGGCATGAAAACCTTGGGTTCTCTCCAGATGGCAGCCAGGACTCTCCTCTCCCAAGTCTGCCAGGCTGCAGCAGTGCAGGCTGCTCAGTGCACAGTAACCACACAGTAAGTCATTTTGTTCCAAATCACATGGTTTGTGTGGCTGCATTTTAAGCACAACTTGGAAGACAGATTGTTGTGTTGAATGTATCTTCCCCTCATTACATGGCCTTCATTTTGTTCACAATCATTTTCTTTGGAAACCAGTGTGACAGCCAATTAATCTTGGTCTTGGTTGGCTCTGCCTTTCTTCCTCCCTACTTCCTTCCATCTCCTTGCATCTCCTTTTTACTAAGTAACATTCTTTGGTCACTCCGGATCCTCTTCCATAAGTTCTATTTCCATTATTCTTGCCTCCTTGATTGTGTTTCTTCTATATTCTTTCATTATATTTCATTTCTCTTGCTCTCTGTTAACTCTGGGCAGTTTTGTATTTAGAAATATGTATTACCAACAATCTTCCTTATAGGACCCTCCCTATCCCAATTTGTAATACGAACCTTGCAGTCTCTCCCCACTAATCCAAGATTATACTTTCTACTGTAGTGGCACAGGATGTGTCTTTCAGAATTTCTCTTTTATAAAACATAATCCCTGAAAATCTTTCTTACAGGTCACTCAACTTTGAGATATTCCAATCAGAGAAACTTATGAAAGAGGGCTGGATTTTAAATAGAGTCTAGGATGATTAGGAGGATGAAATGGTGTAGCTAGTCAGACTCTTGTGAAATCAGTGTTGGAAGACATTAAGAACAGGTGAAGAGTCAACTTGTAGATGACCTTGCCTGTCTTAAAAGAGGTTGGGCCTCTTTGCTCATATGATGAAGATACCCATAGAAGCAGCTAGCTTGAGCTAGTGGGAGCTCACTGATCCCAGCCTGACAGCCGGAGTACAAACATAAGCTTGAATTAAATCCTCTAAATGTGGTGGCAGTTTTGTGGCCTGGCAGTTTGGGGGTCTACTAGCCATGGAGCCCATTATTTATCCTAGTGGCTGATCTGACTCTTTGGAACCCATTCCCTATGGAGGGATATCTTGTTCAGCCTATATACGAGGGGGAGGACCTCGGTCCTGACTCAAGTAATGTGACAGATTTTTGTCTCCTCATGGGAGACCTCACCCTCTCTGAGGAGTGGATGGGGGTGGAGTGGGGAGCTGATGGAAGGAGTGGGAGAACAACAGGAGGGAGAGGGAACTGGGGTTGATATGTAAAAAAGATTGTTTTAAAATAAAAGAAAGAGATCTTGTGAAACAGGGGTCCTGCCACCTTTATTCAACTCCAATGATTAGACTGTAGTACAGAATGTCACAAGAACACAGAGAAAGTCAGTCAGGTGAGTCTCAGAGAAATCTCGTACTGCTAAAGTTGATAGATACCACCACCACAAGGGACTGTTTCATGATGTGTTGGCTTTCTGTCAGGAGAATCAAGGAGAATAACCAAGGTACCACATCCAGTCCAGGATCCAGTCATTCCGAAGTAGTGCTTCCTCCATCAAATCTTTCTGTAAACAATTCTGTTGAGCATCCATCTCTTTCCACCATGAACACTTACTGTTGCATATTTTTTCTGTATATTCCTGTGTTGAGCATACCCAGCTGAAAAATTCTATGTATATCATGCCCCCTTACTGCTTATTTTATACTTCCACTTTCTGTTTGTTAATTACCAGCACCTTGTGAGTTAAGGAATTATCATTCTCTTCTTCAAACCATACTGGGAAAACCCTTTACACACTATATTGAATTGTGTTTGAAGTAGAATCCATTTTTAAAAATAGAACTAAGATCATAATATTATGGAAGCGTGGTTGATTTTGGCAGGCATGCCCTCGTTTAAGTACAGGATTTCTGTACAATCTGTGCTCATTGCATAAACTTCAGGAGCAGAAATATTAAGAGCATGGAAGCAGTGTCCCTGATGCTAACCTTAGAGATGGAAACCCATTAGTAACCACAGGGGAGGGCTGAACTTTTCACTGAGCATAAAACTCATTATCACTTTGAAGTAAGCTTTAGGGGACACTTACCCAGTATCCTTGAATAAATAAGAGAGAGAGTGCATCCTGGAGACACAGGCACTTGCTCTAGATCTTATTGTTTTGTGAATGGATGCAACGGAACTATCCAAGTCAACAGAACTTCTCCTCCCTGTTGTGGTGCTATACCATACACTACCATTTTGTTTCTGCCGGGTACTTCCCAACCTCACTAACAAACACTGAAGTAGTATATGTCTGTAAGCTGTGTGATATAAATTGTCACCACATTAGGGCTTGGTGACTATCTAACAAAGGTCTAATCAGACCCTTGCAATCATTTAGCACCTAATTCATTTTCATATTTACTGTGTGTGGTCATTTATGTGATGGGTGAGAACTCAGTACTTTATTTTAATTTTATTTTGCATGGTTGAGGATGATCTTGAACTTCTGATCTTCTCACCTCTACCTCTGGGTAGCTAGGTGTGAACCACCAAAATGAGAACAGGTAGTGTTGGAAATTAAGCCAGGACTTTGTGCACAGTAGGCAAACATTCTACCAACTCAGCTACACCCTTAGCCTTTTAGGGGACATTAAGGTGTTCTTCTTTGTCCTTACTTCAGCTAATTATACATTATAGACTCTATTTATATAAACATTACATAAAGCAGAGAACAAATAGCCCATGCAGATTCTCCATAATAATTAATAAAGAAAAATGAATGTGTTATCTTAATTACCAATACATATTCTGTGGTGTGCCTTTTTATGTAATCAATACTTTTTCAAATATCTCTTTCTACTTAAAATATATTGAATATGCATACATGTAGTAAAATTCCAATTTTCTATAGATGTGTTTTGACAGATTCTAGTGTAAGTTTATTAATTTTACTGGAGATGGGAATTTTTAGATACTTTCTGTAAGCTGGTCCACAGAACAGGGACATGTCAGGAATTTCCATGTTTACAATGGTAGGAGGAGGGCCCGCCTGTTTGTTCCAGCCACCTAGCTAGCTTAGCCCAGAAATAACCAAACAGAAACTGTATTCATTAAATCACTGCTTGGCCCATTGGCTCTAGTTTCTTATTGGTTAATTCTTACATCTTAATTTAACCCATTTCTATTCATCTGTGGCTTACCGGGTACAATTCCCAGTATCTGTCTCTGGAGGATCCATGGCATCTCTCTGACTCTGCTTTCTTCCTCCCAGAATTCAGTTTCATCTTCTCCGCCTACCTAAGTTCTGCCCTATCAGGTCAAGGCAGTTTCTTTATTCATTAACCAATACAAGCAACACATAGAAAGAAGGACCTCCTACACCATACAGTCTTCCAGCCAGTATTAAATATGATTAATAGTTCACTTGGCCTGCCAGTTTTGCTATCATGTAATTCATGGCAATTTAAATTTTTATCTATCTATTTATTTATTTTCATGTGCATGTGTGTGTGTACACACATATCAGGAGACATGGCGGTCAGAGGCTATCTTATGGGAAGTTAGTTCTCGCCTTCCACCATGTGGATATAACTGAACTCTTCAGGCTTCCTTTCCCCTTTTCCCTTGAGCTATCTGAGTTTCTTTGTAAATTTTTAATTTGAAGGAATTAACATTATTTCATTAAATAATGTTATTTTTCATATTAAATAATTAAATAAAGACTTGAGTCTTTATTATGATATATGTTCTAATTTGCATAAATCAAAGTTGCATACAATTAAAGACCCGTGTCTTCTCAGGAGGGTGCCCTACAAAGCTGTTAGGACCTTTGCACAGACACTGTAAACATTCAGCAGAAGTAGCAGACACAGTCACTGCTCTTCAATCGCTGTAACTAGTCTGAGGGTGGGATTGCAGAGACACATGAAGTAAGGAAGCATTTCAGGGAAATGCTTTTCTGCCTTTCGCTCATTATCAGCACACTGAGGAAATGTTGAGAAATAGTCTCCCACTCATCTTCCCTACCTCAGGAAATCTTTACTCCACACTAATGCAGCTTGTGCTATACATGGGTATTCTGTATGCACATTCTCCGGAACCAGTTTGCACATCCCAGTGATGATGTATTCTGTACTAAGAACCCCTGACATCTGTGACTTAATATATAGCAATAAAAGTAGAGACATATTAACTATATAAATACAGAATAATAAGACTAAAGACAGAATGGCTTTGATATAAAGGCTCTTGGAACAACTGAATAATAAACATGAGGTATGTAAGAAAAAAATGTAACAAGGCCAAGAAGATAGATATCCCTCTCCATACACACACCCACATACACACACACACACACACACACACACACACACACCAACATATCAGTGACCACATAATGCAAAGTTAAATCTACAAAATAAAAATAATCCATATTTAATCAAATGTCTACAGTTCATAAAGTTTTATCACTTTTTGCCCCATTCTAAACTGTTGAGGAAAGGATAGCTTTTGATAATGATATAGATTAGATTTCTCACTTGCTAACAATCACATTAGGCATGTTGATTATATGATGCACCAATCACATATTAAATGAGTTATTCATTATGAAAACAGTTCAGTCCCTAAATTGCACAAAATGTTTCAAAAGATTTAAAGTGTATATTTTATGCGTGGCATTGGTAGCACTTCTGAATGTAGGCATGGGGACAACTCTTGACAGTCAATTCTGAATCATTGCTTGAGTCTCCAACTGTTGTAGGTGGAAGATACAGAGAAAACATAGAGAAACTGAGATAGAGGCAGGCAGAGAGGAAAGATAAAGGTGGTCAATTTCTCTTGCAGCTCATTGATAGACATCTTTATATATGTGATGAAGAAAAATACTTGACAGACAAAACCAATTATCTTCAGTTATAGACATCTTTAAAAATAAAACAAGCCTCTTAAGACCATATTTTCATTGTTTATATTGAGTTCTCAGAGAGTATAAAAGATACTGGTCAATTTGTAAGCAAACCAATTACAGTCTTATTATATTAGAACAGGGCCTATCTACCCCCCATGAGCCTCATTGTGGATATTTCCATTAGAAGGTCTAGGGGAGGATAAAATTACTTAAGGATCACTAGCAAAAAGTTTTAAAGATAATGGAAAATATCAATGCAATATAATATTTCTCAAAAATAGTTGTAATGTAGTTTGTTTACATTTTAATTGATAAATCCAAGGACAGTTGAGGATGGGTTTTGCATAGGCAGTCTCAATACCTTGGTTACCTTGGCCTGAGCATACTGTGTTTGTTTTGCTTACAGGACTGTATCTTTAACATGGACATATAGGACATACTGGTTTTGCTGTTTCATCTTACCCTGTTTCTTTCCAGTGGTTTCTAAGGCAAATGTAATAGTATGGCTAAGGCACAAAATATGTTTTCATTCTGAGGAGGGAATGGAAAGTGTTTCAGTTTTCATGATCTTTTATCAAATTTATTTTCAGAAAAAAAAATCTCACAGAGTAAACTTGAGCTCGATTAGAGACTAAGAGCTGGCAGTGGGATACTCCAACTTTTGCATTCGTTATAATGTTGTTACCTCCTTGGCTTCTTGGAAATGTCCACCGAAGCAGGAAGGGAAAAGGTTACTGTGTGCTCTCTAGACTCAGGAAAAGCTCAGGTGGATGTGCACATCCACATGCATGGTGACTAGCCTGAAGTTACCCAGATGGCTTGCCTCCTGGCTTCCTTCTCTTTCACTTGGCTTCATCTGCAACAATCCTATGACATCTCCCTGTTCTGTAACAAGAAGTCCCAGCACACTGAGAATCTTCAAGTCCAATCAAGCAAAGTGAGATGCACGCACAGGGCTGTTTGTATTTAAATTTGACCCATGGGCTCTAACTTTCTCATCTGGCTTCTGAACTTGAAAACTTCCTCATTTCCAATTGGTCTTCGGTTCTTCTAATGCTGAAATTTGTTGTTTTCACTCCATAGCCATGTTCCCTACATGCAAATAGTTCAGGGCACGTGAGGGCTTGCTGTAGTGGCCTCTGTGTTAAAGCAGGTTGGGAGCAGTCTATGCCAGCCTTAGAAGGCACACTGCTGTATGGACAGCAGCTGATGTGGGTGGGACCTGATCTATAAGTGATTCATTGCTATCTGTTCTTACCAGACATTACTGCTACCTAAAGTAGAATTGTTGAAAAATTTTGAGAACTGAGGTTTAAAGAATGAGTTTATGAGGAAAAAAATCTGTAATGTAGCCAATGGGAAACTAGCCTCTTCTTCTGAATGAACAGAATACTCCCAGAGAATCTGTCTTTAGGAAACAAGGAGGCCTAGCAGCCAGGCAGCATGTCTGGACCCAGCTCAGCCTGCCTTTTCTGGAGACCTCACTCAGAAGGATGTAACTGAGAAAGAATACCCCTCGGATGTAGCATGCCAAATCTGAATTCTTCCATTTGCGGAGAAGGAAAGCTTTAATAACAAAACCTTCCTCATCATTCTAACATGATCAATAGTAGGCATTTTTAGAGAGCTGTTTGGCTTCTATCAGTAGTCTGGAAGGATTCCCTTGAAACAAGGAGTAAAAAGTTGTGTTTACCTTGTCAGGGACAACATGTGTTGCTGTTATAAATTTTGGCTACATTTCTCTTGATCTCTAACTCACACTAGACTTCCTTATCAGCCATGCCTCAGGAAATCTACTGGGTGTCCAAATATTAGACAGAGTCCAATCTTTTTTTCATGCAATTATCTTTTGTATTCTACTCTTTTCCAAAGAGAGAGAGAGGCAGAGAGATGTGGAGAGAGAGAAAAAGAGAGAAGCGAAACTAGCTTCTGAATACAACACCAAACAGTAAACATTTGCCCCAGCTTAGCTTCTGAATACAATACCAAGCAGTAAACACTTGCCCCAGCTCCCCCGTCCCCACACCATGTCTTTTTCCTTCTTATGTCCTTGAGGTGAAGAAGCATGTGAACCTTCTCCTCCTTATCTCCCACCTGTGGGAAGCACAGATTTTCCGAGGTAACAAAGAATGAGGCAGAAATGCAAAGGAGCTTCTGGCTTGCTGGCACATGTGGTTTCCATAGAGAAGTTTCCTAGTCTCTGCTATAAAGTTTATTTTTAGATGACTCCAATAAAACACTAGCCAGTTTGAGTTCATTTTCCAGTTTGCAGAAAGCACTGGCTTGACAGCCATGGAGAGAGCTAAAAATAGCGCCGGACAAAATGGAACAGGATTTTAGAGGTAGAAATGGATGTGACCATCCCCTAGTGCAGGGCTGATGCCGTTCCTTACAGATACAGACGGCTGAGTTCAGACAGCTTGGGTAGCCCCTCCAAGGTCATCAATAGTATGTGATTGACATAGGACATGGGCCTTTTCAATTATTAGTTAGTGGTTTTTTTATTATTATTAGCGGAAGAAATTATGATCCATAGGTAGGCCCAATGACAGAGAACTTGCATTTCAGAGAGGGACCTATCTCAGCTGAAACCCACTTAGCTATTCCAGTTGTGTCTTCCACCTACTTTTCTCTCCTTAATTATTATCATTAATTAGTATTTATTGAATCCTCTCTGTTGCACAAACTACTTCACTGCACAAACTGGTATTATAAGCCCTCTTGGAAATTCCAAACTAGAAGAGACAAAATGAGAAAATGTAGCTGTAATTTAAAACCTTGTTTTCCAGAACTTTGCCAGTAACCCTCTTATCTCCTAAAATAGATCATTCATCATGGCATCAAGTCAATGCAAGTGACAAGACCCTTGTAAAGCCCAGAAGCTACCTCCTCCCTCCCGCTCCATTTTCCTCTTTATCATAACCTCTCTTCCTTTCATCTTTGGTTCATTTATTCTTTTGAAAGATTTATTGACTGTCTTATTGATTCATTCAGCAAATATTTGGCAAGTTACTGCATTGGAAGGCTTAGACTGCAAGCTACGGAACAGAGGCACAACATGAAGAGTAACAGTCTCCCAGGATTTTCACCTGGCTTAGGGGTGAGAAGACACATGGCAGTAGTAAAAATGGTGCTTCCAGTCCTCTTCCCAGCATGGCAGAGATACAAACTGCTAATCCTTTTAACACTGGTGACAGTTTGAAACCCTGAATGAGGTTATTCTTGAATCCAGCCAATGATGATATTCCATGTGCCTTACACAACACTCAGAATTGTCAGTGAGGTGATCAGCATTTAGTCTTGATTTGTTGATTGGAGCAGAATGCAATAATATTTGGGACAGGATGTTTAAGTACAATACAGCATTCATAATGGTAAAAAGATTCACCTCAAGTTGCTTAAGATGAACCCATGAGACCTAGAGAATGACAAGTGGTGAAGATATGAAGGATGACTCTCAGGTATCTCACTATCTCACTTGAGAAACAGGGAGAATGCTAGTTACTAGGTGGTACTTTTGCTTGCTCATGTGTGGATGCTGAGGACTGAACTCAGGACCTTGTGCACACCAGACTAGCACTTTGCCACTAAGTTGCACCCCAGTCTGAGATATTAACATAGTGAATATTTGTGTAAAAGACAAAAATATGAGAGTGTTTAGAGAGTTTATAGGAATGAGGTTATATTTCATTGTGATGTTAGCTGTGGGTTCCTATGGTAAAGATTTAAATGAAGAATTAAAGGTGCATTTACAACAGAGTTGTCAAGGAGACATGCTTGGAGAAAATTAGGAAAAAGGGATTGTCACTGTCTCTCTCTCTCTCTCTCTCTCTCTCTCTCTCTCTCTCTCTCTCACACACACACACACACACACACACACACATATCTGCGATGAAATTTCAGTGAAGATGTTGGCCAGTCCTACATGGAAATCTAGTTGTGCTTCAGAATATTAAAAACTGATGGGGAGGTATATGGTCTTTATATTCTTTGACCAACCACTTGGTTCCTCTGAACTTCTGTGAGCGGCCATACATGCACTTGGATAATGCAGTTGTTAGTAGAAAGGAATTTCCAGAGTAGGGCTCAGCTGTCAGAAATTGATATTCCAAGCTTCTAGGGGGAGAATGAGATGGTCAGGCTCCCTCCCAAAATGGGTATCAGTGGTCATTGGAGCATCTGCAACTGTGTAGTAAGTGAAGATAAACAGGAAACACTTACATGGAGTCTTGGTAGAGAGACAGTTCTTATTGTTTGCTGTGTAGGAGATAATTGAAGTCATAGGTAGGATAACAATGAAAAGAGAATAGAGATTACAACCTTACTGTGAATAATAGGACTTAATGAGCAAAATAAAAAAGAATAGCCCAAGACAAAGAAAGTTCTAGAAGATGGGAAACTCATAGAATGAAGTCATAAAACCTAAAAAGGAGAGCATGTCATCAGCTGTCGAATGTTGCAAGAAGGCCCTGAGAATGTTTGCTACAGGAGCTATTAATCTAAGGGAGGGCATTTGTATTTTCTGTGCAACTCTGGACCTGTTAGCAGCTTAAAACTAGAAGGAAGTTTTCACTTGGGCAGAGTACAGTCCTTTTGAGAGCTATATGATAAACACGGAATGTATCAACAGATGGAGTTTGCCTCCAGCTCTCTATAATCATGGGGATTGCTGAGAGTTGCCCCATACATATAAGATCTCTCTCTGACATCATTAGAAGACACCAAAGTGTTGTACTTAAGGAGGTCACTAATAAAGCCATCCTCAGTGATTTGTCAGTTATCCCATAGTTTGGAAACTTCAGCTCATATTAGCCAGCAAGATTTATGGACCTACCCTAGTCCAACAGTAGAGATATTCACTCTGGAAAGGGCCATGGACTTGCACTTGAGGTGTAGGGTTCAGTTCTTGATACATCATGAATGTTCATATGGAAATTAATTCCTTTTTTAATGTAATTATTCCTCCTCAAATCAAAGTCACCATTTCTAATTTTTGAAAATTTTGCCTGTAGGAGTTTGACAGAATGTCAGTCTTTACAACCTCATATTTCTTCATGTAATAGGTTTGATGATCATAACTGCATGGGGTTCCCGTGCTCTTACTGTATTGCTGAACTCATTTCTATACCTTGGAAAGAAAGAGTGCTGGCACACAGGCTTGTCTCTTAGAAACACTGAGTGATATTTAGAGAACTTGCATGTGCCGAAGTTCCATGGGTGAGTGGGTGGGTAGTGATCAACTTCCTTCCTCCTGGCCTGGTCTACATCATATCTTGAGCTGCTATTTATTGACTGAGCAAAATCTGGAATGTGCTGGGAATACTAATGGAAACAGGATAAGTACCCACGGTTTCAAAGCATTACTTTTTGTATGAAAATTAAAAATGGCTTACAAAAGCACAGAACACCAAGTTCAAGTAAAAACAAAACTTCAAAGGAGTTTTTGACTATATGAAAGTAGACTTGGTGGGCATTTCCTAATAGCTTTGGAGCTGGCTTTTTGTGTGACGGCCTTTCAGCATTACCACTCAGGTTGTATTCCTAGACTTTAGGGACATTTATTTCCTCCCGCTTTCTAGTGAAAACATTTTGGTTCAAGTGCTTGGAAATACATTTAACCTAACTGCAGCATCTTTGGTCACCAAAAGAAAAAGTATGCTGTAGAGAAGGAGGGCATGTGAGGTTGAGTGTTTTAAGGTTAAGACCAATAACTCACCAGAAACCCCAACTAATCGATGACCACTGAAAAATGTGGCTGCCAAACAATGTGTAAGTGCTCTGCCAGGTAATGATCAAATGTGTGCGGTGGAGAGTAGATTGATTTCTTGATATGTCTTATTAGCATAGCCAAATAGCATGAAATGTAGTTATTATGTGAGGCAGGGCTGGACTAAAGGCTTTTGTTATTAGTTATTGTAAGTATTCTTCCTTGCTAGGGGAACTGTGGAATTTTCACTAAACAAAGGTGAGTGGTGTAGGAAGTCCTTCTGTCTATGTGTTGCTTTTATTGGTTAATGAATGAAGCTGTTTCGGCCACTGGCTTAGCAGAATAGAGCTAGGTGGAAAAACTAAACTGAATGCTGGGAGAAAGAATCAGAGTCAAAGAGAAGCCATGTATCTGCCACAGGAGACAGATTACTCTGCTGGAGTCCACAGAAACTGTGCTGGTAGGCCACGACCTCGTGGTAATGCGAAGATCAATGGAGATGGGTTAGTTTGGTATATAAGAGCTAGCTAGAAATACACGTAAGCTATTGGCCAAATAGTATTGCAAATAATATAGTTTCTGTGTGATTATTTTGGGTGTAAGCGGCTGGAAGAAACAAACAGCCTCTGCCAATAGGTGAGCAACATAATTTCAATGGTAAGACGATGATTAAGGCCCTTGTGTGTGTTTTATTTTATTAAGTTGTATGTGTTGTATATATATATATATATATATATATGTCTATTTATGTATGTTGGGGGAGTACGTGTAGAAGCCATTCCTCAGGAAACACCCACCTTGTTTTTATTTTAGACAGCTGTTACTGGAACCTGGAACCAACTTGTTTGACTGGGCTGGTTGTACACTGAACCTTAGAGATTTGCCTCTATCAACTTCTCAAATGCAGAAATTTCAAATTCTGGTCACTATGCTCAGCTCTTTTACATGGTTTCTGGTAATTGAACCCATGTCCTCATGTTTGCACACCAAGTACTTTACTGACTCTACTATCACTCAAGTCCTGCTAATTGTATATTTTTAATATACACAACATATGAAGAAAACATACCACAAATCACATATATTGGACATAGATGCTCACTCAAGTTTACTTTGGAAATAGGGTTATAATAGAAAAGCTTCAGAGGAGCAGATTGTGAATGGCTTATCTGTGCGCTGACAGTAACTCACTCAGCCCCTTCCTAATCTTCTATCTGGTACTAATTATCATGATCAAAAGTTGTCAGACTTGACCATTCAGATCCATTTCTTAGCTCAGCAAATGGAGTAAAAACTGCAAAGATGCACATCCATAATTATTTATTTCATGTCCTTTATGCAATGGGCTTCTTGTGAATGGACATTCTCCTGCACAAAGCCCTTGCAAAAACCATCACAAGATCGATATGTTAATGTGACAGCAGCTTCAAACTGAGCAATGCCAGTACATTTTCAATTAGAGCTGCAGAGAAACGAGGAAAGAAATCAGGGGAATTAGACAAATAGAACTGGCAAGTGCAAGCAATATTTCTTTAACCAAGAACATTTAGTGTTTGTGTACTGCCTTTTATTTGAACATTTTGTTCTTCACTCTCCTTCTAGGGAATTATTTACCTGTTTTAAATAGCGAGCTAACAATTACAGGTGTTGCCTATGACCTCATATTTTATACAGTAATTATATATCATCTGATAATTATGAGCACAACTAGGTCAAAATGATCCATCCAGAATCTGCATAGTATGAGCATAGAATCTGAATCTCAGAGAACAAAGGGTTTTATTTTAAATTTAATACAGTCTCCAGAGCCTCGAATAAAGTATTATCTAAAGCCCATCCTCCAAGGGATGGGCAGTGCTGTGAGGAAGACTATGTACTGAGGGATGGGGCTGAAGCATAAGTATATCAACTCATTCACAACTTACCCTGTCCTTCCTTCTCATTGTCATTCTGTCCCTCTTGATGGGGAAGGAAAATATTGTCATTTAAAAGAACTGAACCAACCTTGAATTTTTTTTCTGAACCATATGTAGCCATAGTAAATATGGGAAGAAATTCTCATCACTACTGTGCAAGAGAGAATAAAACCAGAAGGATACTGACGAAGAAGAGGAGCCTAAGGGAAGGAACTAGATTTAACACACTGGATTCTTACCAGAACACTGTATCAGTCAGCATTTTGTCGCTGTAAGGAATCTTAAAGACCATCAACTTAAAAATAGAAAAGGTTAACTTTTTGCTCATAATATCAGAGGTTTATACTCAGGGTCAGTTATCTCTGCTGCTTTAGTTCTGGTTATAATATCATGGCAAAGATTGGTTGGCGGGCTAGATAGAAGCTAGTTAGTATACACAGAAAGAGATCAGTGACCCATAATCTCCTTCAGGATCCTGACACAATGACCCAGGACTTTCCAACAAGCTGAGGAGCAAGCCTTTTACACATACACAGGTCTCTTAGGGCCACTTAGAATACACATTGCAGCAGCAAAGGAAAAGCTCTCTTACCTGTATCTTGTTACACCTCTTTTCTGTTTACTTTCCACCTCAGACACCAAATGTGCAGCCCGGAAGGGGCGCATGGATGACAGGCAGCAAAGCTGTGGTCTTTGACCTAAAAGAGCTTAGCTATAAGCTGGGCAGCTAAAAATATAAAGCAGGGAGGAAGTCAGTGAAGGCGAGGGATATGATAGGAAAGACAATGAGTAGATTGGGATTTAAAGAGAAGATTTCTAAAAGCAGAGCCATTCTCTTTGTGGGTCAGTAGCCCAGTCTTGATTTTCTGGTCCTGGTTCTGAGCTTCTCTTTGAGTAAAAAGAAGGGATTGAATTTAATTCCATTTCAGTTCTCAACTTCCCAAAACCAAAAAAATCAAGCATATATGTAGAAATATTGAGGAGAATAATTGTGAGGAAAAAGAGCGCCTGGAGCAATGATGTAGTGGTTAATAGCTTTTGCTGCTCTTCCAGAGGACCTGAGTTCAGTTCCCAGCTCCTATGTGGGACAGCTCACAACCACATGTAACTCCATCTCCAGTCACCAGCACTCATGAGCACATAGTCCCATACAAACACCCATAAGTAAAGTAA
>JAQHUG010000049.1:1012408-1024069 GCA_028555095.1 Dicrostonyx torquatus
GAAATCAAAGATGGAAGCTCTTCTTCCAGATACTGACTTACATTTTCTAAGACTGACCTAAGTTCTTACTGGTTTTTAGTTCATGGCTTTCCATCAAGATAACAAAAGTTATATCCTTGTCCTGAGATGGTAATTTCATCCGTCTGCCAATGTACCCGAGCCAGATGGCTTCCAACAGAAGAGATTTGCATTGTGATGGTTCCAGAATCTGGAACATGGAAATCTAGATGGTGGCAGGATTATGCCTTTCTGAAGTTCCATGGAAGGATGCTTAGCCTACCTTCCTCCAGGTTACTGTCATTGCCTGGCTGGCAGTGACTTGTGACCAGGAAGCTCCAATCTTTCCTTCTGTTTTTATTTCTCTATTGATGTAGTTTTGTGGCATTTTGTTCACATGTACCGACTTCCCTATTCTCTTATGGACACTGATTCTTATTTCTTAAGCTTACTTATCTTATCTGCGGGTGTCTTGGAATAAGGTAAAACATCAGACAAGGCAGTCAAGCCCGATGAGTTTGTTTGTTTGTTTGTTTTGTACTTAATGAAGAGCTGTATACATTCTGGAGACCTGAAGCTTAAGAATTTTCAATTTAGATCTTGTTTCAGGCAAGTGATATATAGAGTGACTTTCTTTTGAGAGGCTTGGTAGCAGCTTCTAATCAGAAGTCAATGTCCCTGTCCCTGCATCATCTCAATCCAATAGCAACTCATTTTAATTCAGTCTTGCAAACATTCATCTGCGTAGGCTATTTTGAACTGTACTTGTTAACGATGACAAATATACAACCACTGGTTGCCACCTTCAGTATAATGCTCAGCAAATTACAAGAGACACTCTATACTCCATTATTAAACGGGCCTTACTTTGTTTCTTCCTGGTTATGTATTAAGGTAGGCTAGGCTAATATATGGTATTGATAGGTAATAAGAACTGAATGCATTTAGCAAGCAACATTTTTGCCCTTGAGTTAATCAGATATTCGTTTCAGCTTCAGTGGTCAATTGTGAAGCACCTGTGATAATATCAGCAGAGGCATTGTATCCCTGAAATTTGTATTCTGAACTTTTACAAAAACAAAAATTTGGGGGTGTGCTCTTCAACCTTCTTTATCTTGTATGAAAACATCTTTATGCTGTGTGTGTGCCTGTGCAGGCTCACATGCCACAGGTTGATGTTGAGTGTCTTCTCTTGCTTTTTAAGGTATCTCACAGAACCTGAAGCTCACTGATCTGACTGGATAGCCTGGTTAGAAAGCTCCGGACTTCTTCCTTTCTCTGCCTCCCAGTGCTGGGACTATGGTGTGTAGTGTGACCCCTGGGTTTCTGCATGAGTACTAGTGTTCTGGACATGGGTCGTTATGCTTGATATGAGGCACTTATCTCCCCATTTCCTTAGCTTCCTACTTACTCCTTTGTCATAGTTCCACTTTAGTTCCATCTGCTCTTTATTTTGGTAACCCAGGGTTGCTTAGGCATGCCTGAAAGAAACTGGTTACAATGGGTAAATGCATAATTCAAATGTAGCGAAGGTTGAGCTGCCACACATACTTTAGTAAATGACTAGTAATGAGCTTAATCAGGCTGTTCAGTGAGTGGGGTCACATGTCTTCTTTAACTGCATTAGTGGGAAAAGTAGATAAATAAAGTAAAAGGAAAGAATACATGCACCATTTTCTAAGATGTAAAGATATTCTATAGCTCAGGATATATATATAGCTTATTTCTAGCAATTGCATCTAGGGTTAAACAGTATCGATTAAACAGAAAATAATTTAAGTGGAAATATGCTCCTAGTAGAACTACTTCCAACAGCAAAAAATGTGAAAAAAAGGGAAAGATTTCCCAGTGGAGCATGCTTAATAAATTGGAGTGTGTGTATTTTGCACTTGTTAAAATTTCTGCTTATGAAAGTTGTGGGTTCTGCCCAGTGTGGTGTGCATGCCTCTATTATCATCATTCAATAAGAGGAGGAAGAAATCAGGGAGTTCAAGACAGGTGTGAGCTTTATAATGCTTTCTAGGCCAGCTGGGGAACACAATTTCAAAATTTTTGAAATACATGATAATTACATAGCCATGTTTCAAATTTAAAGAAGAAATAATACCAATTCTTCAAAGCACTGGTGTTTAGCACTTGATAATTTTCCCCCAAGGAACATTGAAAATGTTTGGAGATACCGTCAGGTCTCACAGCAGAGACAGCAGGACTCTGTCTACTCTGGACTATAGTCGATGTCAAGGATGCCCACTCGTCTCCCACAGTGCGTAAAACAGTTCCCTAGCGAAGCATTATTCTGTTTGCCAGGTAAATATTGTTATGGCTGGTACCCTTCAAATAAAAACAAGCTTTGTTTTTCAATTTTTGTCCCTTGTTTTTAGAATTGAAGGGATAACATCCATTTCATAGGATCAAGGTAGGGCTAGCATTAGTTAATATAAGTAAAGTGCTTGGAACTGTGAACATAGACTACTAGTTAATCATTCAATAAGGGCTAGTTCTCTTCCCTCTTATCTGCTTCACTGTACAAAGGAAGCAGGAATCCCAGAACATGATGATAATGCCTCCCCACCCCTGGATCACTGAGAATATGTCTGTAGTATATCAGTTATATCCTGGAGAGTCATATTGTTTCATGAAGGGTTAAAAAAGATCTCTTTTCTGGGTCAGGGCTCTATCTGAGTGATTCTAAAGGGATCAGGGAGGACAAATTCACTCTTGATTGGATGCTAGAAGTAAATGAGAACTGTTCTTCAATGAGTATCTAAATAAATTTTTAATTATTTCTATTGAGGTCTACATTTTTATCTGCTCCCCTCCTAGTAAGTTTAAACATGCCATTGTGAGAGTAGACAAGGTGAGGATAAAGTTGTGAGCGATGAAGAAGAGATGGAGTGGATTTTGGCTGGGAGGTTGTTATTTTGGGAGTGACACAATGGTGCTGTCATCATCTGTGCTGAGGCAAACCTCTCTAGCTGCCTTGTTTCACTGTCTCCTATTCTTTCCTGCACTGGGTGTTTAGACTGGGGATTGTATCCCTCAGGAAGCTGACATGCCAGCTCTGAGAGGTACTGGTCCACTTCCAGGTACCACAACCTTCTGGTCTCTGTTTCAACTTTTTTAAGACTTTTGATATTTTGTAATTTTCCTACTTTGAAATTTTGTTTCGTTAATAAGCATGAAAATGAATACTAATAAAAATAACGGATGACCTGTGCATATAAAAAGTCTTGGGCGTGTATTGCAGAGAAGAAGATCTTGTCTCCATAAAAGGTATAAACAGGCAGTTGTGAATGCTTTGGGCTCTTCTCAGATAACGTTTCATGATCTTTGCCATTGGTGGGCTTAGGGATAGATAGTTGGAAGGTGGCTATTTTTTGATGCCACACACCCTAAGTGACTCTGTATATGAGATATACAAGTTGTAAGTCAAGGACTTTATGGAGATGGCTTTTAATAAATTACTAATGCAGAAACTGAGTTGCTTTTCAAAAGCTAGGCTTGGGATGGCATTATGTATTAAGCAATTGAATCTTAATATGTGGGCGAGTAGAAGTGCTTTCTCTTTATTCTTTTAAAGGAAAGAACAAGCACAGTACATGTAAAAGAAGATGCGAATGTCTTTAAAGTTTCACTCAATAACAAGAAAAGAAAAAAAATCTTAAAAATTGAATTTTTTCTATCTTTCAAATTTTGTAGCAACATTAAAGAGGAAATAAATTAAATTAGGCATATTTTAAGCAATGACCAAAAGCAAGCCTCTTCAAGGACATTCTTTTTATATTGTAAATCTTTTGGAGATTGAGTAAGGGTTCTTTTGAACTATGAATATATTTTTAATTACTTTCTAATCTTTCATTTTTAAGATTAAAAATAATATTGGCTCATTATAATGATTTCAAGTGGCACAGAGGGCACAAAGGAAACAGCACAGATTTTTTTCTATTTTCATTCTGTGAAATAATGACCTCCTAGACTCATTTGTTAGCAGGTTTCAATGCCCCTCCTAGTTTCAGTTGGCAAGAATACTTTTACTCCCATACTGAAAAGGCTGGCCTTTAGTTAGTTAGGAACTACAAGATGGTTCGGTGAAGCTGATACTGCGGTTGTTCTCTCCCTAGATTGTCTCTGGCCCATCCCAGTGTCAATACATGCTCTATTATGTAAATAAAATGACCTTTTCTGTGAAGCCATAGGGAGTCCATCTTCAATTGCAAACACATCTTATGATCTCAGTGATTCTAAAATGAAGATGTTCTTAATCTAATTTCCCTTTCTTTATCTACCACCTCTAGACGCTTGGCAATTAAACCTTGTTTCTCTTCTGAATTTCTACTTCCTTTTGCTATTGTCGTTGCTTCATTTCTTTCCTGTGTCACCTTAATCTGAGCTATTTGTGTATTTTCTTCCACTAATCGTTCCTATTTGGTCTCTTCTCATGCTCCCTTCCCCCTGCTATTCTAAAAGCAGATCTGGATCCTTCCTCTCATGCAACTTGTGACTCCTATTGCCTTCAAGGTGTAGTCCCTTACTTTGCAGAACAGACTCCCAAGCTCTTCTATGTTCATCCCAAAACCACTGCTACTTGAAATATCCCTCCCTGCAACTACTTTACATCTTTCCTTCAAAATACATCATTCATCCGAAAACACTTTGTGAGTCTTGCGATGCCTGGTTGTGTACCATTTCCACTACATCTTCCAAACTCACGGTGTACTCATGATTACTTCCTTTGCACCCTTTAGATAATGTTTTATTTATCTTTCTTAGGGATAAGAAAATCTATTTTTGAAAGCCTGTGGTAAATTTCCCTATAAGTCATGTTCCCAGCATCCTAGATATAGAATGATTTACTTGTGTTTGTTTGTTTGTTTTGTTTCTTAATAATAGTGTTTTGTTCGTATCAAGATACACAATCTCACTTTTGGAGTGCAAGTGTGTAATGGATACACTTGTCTTTTGGGTGCCCTTTATGACTCTCTACCATTGTTGCTAAGTTAGAAAATAACGTGTGTGTGTGTGTGTGTGTGTGTGTGTGTGTGTGTGTGTGTTTGCAAGCCTGTGTGCCTGCCTGCCTGCCTGCCTGTATGTGTGTTTGTGGATATGGAAGCCAGGAATTAATGTCAGGTAGCTTTCTGGATAACTTTCCACCTTATATATAGACAAATTGTATCTCAGTTGAACCCAGAACTCACCAGTTCAGCTAGTCTAGCCGGCCATCTTGCTTTGAGGAGTCCCAGTCTCCTCCTTCAGATCTCTGGGTGTACAGGCAGAGCGCTATGCTCACCAGAATCGTAGTTGCTCCCATCTGAACTGCTATCTTCATACTTGTGCTCTAAGTGTTTTATCTTCTGAACCACCTCCACAGTCCCAGAAAACACCCCAGAATAAGAAACTTTCCTTCCTCATCTGTCTTTGCAATGCACATACCATGTGCTAAGCCAATAATGACTTACTGCTTGGAGTCACTGAGGTGTTGTTACAGAATATACAAGGGATCAGGAGAGTTTGATATAAAGGGTCCTAAGTGTTTCAATAACCAAAGAAAAGGAGTCTCCATAATCCGTTGCGAACTCTGTGGAAGCCAAATGCATTTTTCTATGGCCTGCAGACAGCAAAAAAAGGAGGGAATGCTAGAGAGAAAGCACACAGTATTTTCTGTGATCACAGAAATGTGAGGCTTGTAAATGGTCTTTAGAGTGCTCTCCTTCCCAGGGACAGCCTTTGAGTTTCATCTTCAAAGAATAGAGAAAGCCTAGGTGTTATAGCCACTTAGTAGCCTGAAAATATGGTCTGGTTTTAGCTCATGAATTTTTCATAATGAACAAATTTGATTTGTACTCACAATGGTTTGAAATCAATACTCAAATATCATTATTTAGGAAAATGAAATAGATGGTTCTTTTCCATTCATATATTTTTGCAGTTGCAGATTTTCATAATATCTACACCAATTGAGAAACGCTGACAACTTCTGAGTTAATGCATTCTTACCCTCATTAATTGGAATGACTTTAATGTAAAAGTTCATTGAGTGACAATGATGTGAGTCATATTGTCCCTGGTATTTGTATCAGGAGTTATATGTTAAGCCTCATGAAATCTTGCTTTGAAGTTAAAAATTTAAAATATTTCATTCACATTCCTCCATCTCCCTCCCTCACCTTCTGGGCTTTGATGATATTAAGCATAGAATAACATTTTCCAGTGTTTACAAATGAATTCTTCCTGGGCTGGGACACGTGTTCCTATACTCAATAATCCTAAGATATCTGAAACAGATCACAGGAAAGCTGAAATTACTATGCAGTTAAGAAAAGGAAAGTACTTCATCGTACTCTAAAAGGTTTTTTAAAAGCAAAAGCACCTTTTTGTGTTATTTTTGGTGAACAGAACTTGTTATTTTATTCTTCAATATTTTAAGTTCTATGAGGGCCTACAAGAAAATAGAACTAGAACATATTCAATTCCTATGTCACTTAAAATCATTTCAATGTTTTAGTGGGTTATTTTTCATTTTTATTTTAACAAGATAAACACTTGAATGTTAGTAAATTTCTACCTAAATAAACTCAGTTACGTGAACACTGAAAATATTCAAAACCTGTAATTTGCAGTTCCTGTAATTTGATGTGACTCACTACCATCAATTCTCATGTTTCCAGGTTTGTGGAAACAAGAATTTTCTTGTGTGTGCACACATGTGTGTCTGCATGGTGTTTCTTTTCCTTTGTTTGGAAGGTAAAAGAAATTAAACAGGATTATCCAGTTGTGTGGATCATGAATTTCTACTATCCTATTAATAATGCGCTTCCTTAATTAAGAAGAGCAAGTACTGTTAGCGTTTTGACACTGAATACATTCCAGGTTAAATTAGCCTGGCAGTGTGTTTGCTATTTTTAGTTTTAATTTCACCAAGAAAATCCAGATTCAAGATCAGAAGCCTGAGTTCAGATTTGCTTTCAGGTATCTTCTGTTTGTCCTTAGGTCAATGCCCTTTGTCTTATTGGGCAACTTTATCAAAATACTGTGAATTGGGGCAGTATTTTTAAAAAGACAAATTTTTAGAGGTTTTTATTTTATGACAGTTTCACAGATGTATGAACGTGTTCTATATATTTTATTCATTTTCACCCTCTTAACCTTTCTTATCCCCTTTCAATCCCACCAAAACTCTTCTCTTTCCAACAAGTTCCCTCTCACTTTCTTGTCTTGTTTTGGGAGTACTCTACAATCAGTTGAGTTTAGTTAGAGGTACCACAGGTACTGTGAGCTTCTGAGTACAATGGGCGTGACTTGTCCAGAAGACAGCACTGGATAGCACTCCTCCCATCCTCTGATTTGAATATTCTTTCTATTCCCTTTTCCCTGGTGTTCTCCGAGTGTTGGGAAGGATGATCTAGATGTCTCATTTAATGCTGAGCACACAATTCTGCATGATGGTAAATTCGTGATGGTGTCAGAGGATTCAGTGTCTTTTGAGGACCTGCCTTATGGTCTGTATACAGCTCCTTCTCTTTGTGTCCTCATACAGTGAGAGGTATGGGGAGATTCCTTTTGATCCTCTTTTATAAGGATACCAATCTGACTCATGTGGTCCATTCCTGTATGACATTGTCACCCACTGAGGGCATTATCTCCTCATACTATCACCTGCAGGGGCAAGATCTCAGCAGCTGAATTTGGAATTGAGACATACGCATCAGAGCAGAAATCTCTTACTCTGCAAATTGACCCAAAAACTTTGTAAACCTACCATGTATTCCCATGACCCTGTACTACTGTGCATAGCACTCTTTATTATCTCACTGAGTCATTATTTTCTTATTGTAGGCTTACCCCCAAAAGAATAAGTAAATTTGCTTGAGTTGTGCAGACTGGGAAGCAGGTCTTATTACTCAATGGATATTATTTGGGCCTCTATTATCAAACATTTACCTTCCACAGAGATGCCCCAGGCAAATTTCACATTATTAAGAATAATATTAAGCTATATATTTAGTTTAGTATAGCTGTACATTGTACATGGGGCAGAATTTTGTACGCTACTTTGATTTGTTTTAAGTGAGGATGAGTTGATCCACTCACTATCCAAATAGCTGATTCTAGGAGCTATTGTTTTGAGGGAAGAAAATCACCAAGGCAGAGCTATTAAATTAATACTGAACATTGTATGTTTATTAGATCTAAATCACCAGTGGGGAAAAACATTTCTGTTACTCTCAAATTTATTTCTATTGCATAATATTAATGGCAGGGATATTTATTTTATTTCTATATATTTAATTAATCAGGAAATAAAATAATTATTCAGGTAGGATCTTCAGTATTTGGAAGTGGTGCCTCTATTTGTGAACTCTCACAGACTGGAACCAGGAGGATGAAAACCTAGGTGAACATCTAGGCAGCATGGAAACTCTCACAGACTGGAACCAGGAGGATGGAAACCTAGGTGAACATCTAGGCAGCATGGAAACTCTCACAGACTGGAACCAGGAGGATGGAAACTTAGGTCAACATCTAGGCAGCATGGAGGCAGATGTTGATGTGCAAATCTCACTTTTACCCCATCATCCATCAGATTCTTTATCTCACTGTGCAATGTCTGGGCTTAAAACTACCCTCAGTTCCTCTTTCCTGCGTCACCTGCATTCCTCTTTGCAAATGAGTAGCTGTCACAAGTGGTGGGAAGGGCTCAGCCATACTGACAAGGGTATAAATGGGAGCTCACCTCCACATCAGCATGTCACCTTGTCTCACTTCACAGCAAGAAGTAGATGAAGCAGCTTCTTCTTCTTCTTCTTCTTCTTCTTCTTCTTTTCTTCTTCTTATGCTTCTGCTTCTGCTTCTTTCTTCTTCTTCTCTTCCTCCTCCTCTTCCTCCTCCTTCTTCTCTCTCCTCTAAAGCCAAAGATATCTCCTTGATAGTCAGATGTATATGGCTTACTCCTGCCCCAGCAATGATAACACTTGACATTTTTCTGTCTCAAATGCTCTGTCTCGGGTGTTTTCATGGCTTTTTCGCTGCATTATCTGATAGCGAAGTAACTCATATTCCCACTCTGTCTCCACCCCCTTCAGGTTCTTATCATGAGAAACTACATTGCATATTTGGGTTTCTTGCTCTACCTAAAATACAGTGTTAAGTTGGGTAGCGCTACTTTACTCCTACTCCAACCAAAATAAACAAGCAAAACTCCCAGAATCAGCTATTTTGAATAGCTTGCCATGTCTTGCTATGTACTTCAAGCTGGCCTTAAAGTAGAGATCCTTCTGCTCTCCGAGTCCCAAGGCAAGAGATGTGTACTACCACACCCTGCTGTGTTTTTTCCTTCCTGTAACTATTTTTTCCCCTGAAATTTAACTTCATAGACACAGAATGTCTTTTCCCATCATTCCTCCAGCTTCTAACATGGAATATGGCATTGCAGAATGGTTTCATCAGTAATTACTAGGTGCCTGAGTGATTGATTGAGTAAATTCCACTCTCCCTCTTTAGTGCACAAATCCCACTCTCTCTCTCTCTAGTGAACGGTGATCAAGTGGTTTTAGCTCAACAGACCTTACATTTCTTATGAGTGCTTCCTAGCAAGGGAAGTTTAATGACTCTTAGGAAACTGCCAGGAATTTGTGTATAAAGGAACTTCATAACCTGAAGATTGTGTGTTAGAAGTAAAATGACAGAATACCCACGAAGCATTTTCTGTGGAGTTTGTGTCTCACTTAAGCTTTCATGCTAAGACTTTCATCAGTCATCCTTGTGGTAAGAAGATAATATCAATTAGAGCTCATTGCTTGCAAACCACAGGAGCTGGCCCCAGCTGTGTGCAACATTCACATAACTGTGGAATAAAGAGCTAATTTCAACACAAACGGGGAATCAAATAAAACTGTAATCTAAGCACAAGAAACATTGCAAAACTGTCATGGGGGATTCCATCTCCCGTGTCCTGTGTTCTATGCTTTATCAAGGCTTCAATTCCAAGAAGAATGAGTCTGATTAATTGAGCTTCATTAGGAATAGATGGGCATGTTGATTCTGCTTCTTCAATGCAGCATCAGAAGGAACTGGTGGGTGTGCAAAACAAACACAGGATTCATGCTAGATAATGTTGCTGAATGAGGAGTCTTGATAAGCCTGCAACTGCCTTATTGCAGAGTATTTGACATCTGTAGTTTTGAAAAACAGTCCAGGATTCATTTGTCATTGGAAGCAACAAGCAAAGAAAATGGGCAGGCTTATTTGATATTAAGGTCACATCCCCAGAACTGTGTCAGTGAGGTCTCTTTAACGATCTTTTGCTTCTACAGTGCTGGGCTATGCAGGACAAGAGTTCCATTAAATGAAAACCAAAGCACTCACAGAGAACTTGTAAAGTTGTGTCTCTCTCTAAATTTGAGAGATGTTATGGCAGTGCCATTCTGTACTTCCTGTTTTCAGTTATTTCTGCCATTTGTTTGGAGGAGAAGAAGCCTTGGTAACTGGAGTGCTTTATGGTTAGTATACATTGATCAGTGTGGTTGGAAATGGATCATAAGTTTATCAGTATTGGGCTCTATTCTAATATTTAGAAACTTCTAACTCTGTAATTCAGGATGACACAGTCTCACCCATTGTAGGAGCTGAAGCCGTAGGAGACTTGCTTCACCCACGCCCTCACGATAGGCTGCGTATCCACACACAGTCTTCCGGTCTACTCCGTCCACTTCATACTAATACTGTGGGGTAATGGTCAAGTAGAGGTGATTCTGAAGGATCGATCATCCATGAGAAGAGTGTGCGGAAAGAAAATGTTTCTAGGCCAAAACTGTCTCCACCCAATGTTCATTGATGCTTAGAGATGGATAACCAGAGTAATAAAAACGAACAGTAAATCTGAAAACCTTGGCCTAGCTCATTAGCTAAGAAGTACTGGAACTATGGTTTGACTCCAGGTACTGCACCACAGCTGCCTTTCTCAAAGATGATCACCTGGAAAATAGAAATGGAAGAAGCCAGAACACTCAATTTATTTATACTAAAGGCATCAAACACTAGATACCTGATGACTTCTAAAAGGATGGGTTAGAAGAGAAAAAGCAAACAGCAAAGAGGGATAAACCTTTTAGAGACAGACCCCCTGAGGAGTCCGGTGCTCTGGAAAGGAACTGTCCTCTTGGCAGATGGGAAGACAGATATATGGAACATAGCATTGACTCTTACGAGAAGGACATAGGTTTTGCTCTTATGGGGCTAGCAATCTGGGGGAAAGTGAACCTCCCATTGACAATTGATAAATGCATGTTTGATAAGAGTAAAGTATGAGGCCCACAAGGGGTTTGTTGTGGTTATTGTTGTTGATTGTTTTAGACTGTATTCCAGGGCTTGAAAATTATCTTGGAGGCAGAGTTCCCAGAGCAGGAATTCCCTAGGCAGAGTGAATTTCACTGCTGAGCAAACAGAAACAGGAGAGTAGAAGCTGAAGTTGATGTGTTTTCTGAGTTGCCTGGATCCTGTATTTTCTTAGTTTATGGTCAAGATTTCAATTCATCTTTGAACCCAAGACTGCAGGTTAAGTACTCTTTGTTCCACAGTGATGGAAACTACCTTGAATAAATCTCTCTCTCTCTCTCTCTCTCTCTCTCTCTCTCTCTCTCTCTCTCTCTCTCTCTCTCTCTCTCTCTC
>JAQHUG010000049.1:1024338-1035244 GCA_028555095.1 Dicrostonyx torquatus
ACATACCTCTATATACTGATATTTAAGGGCTATATTCTTTGTTGCCTTGTTGGCCCCTGCATACTTTCCACATAAAAGCCGTGATTGCTAATGACATTCTCCGTGTCTGTGATACTTAGATTACTTTATCAATCAAATGTGGCATTTATGCCAGCCTTGCCACCTGTCTCTTTCCATCAGTGTCAGCAAGTGTTTCACTGCAGGCAACAGGTGCCAGCTGTCAGCCTGAAATAAACTGGAGTCTGCCCCAGGATAAGTGTGCTTAGAGAATCACTTCTGATTGGATTTCTCCTCTGACAGCCCCTTCTGAATCTGAGACTAAAAACCAAAAGATAAACAAATTATACATAAGTAAACAAACATGTGGCTGCTTGTGGAGCATCAAGCTGGCTGTTACTAGAACTACATTAATCACTCTGCCTTCTTTTCCATTCGCTTGGGTACCATTTTGGTCTGTGGAAATGCAGATGGTTTTACAAGACATTTGGTTAATTGAACCACTTGCCAAAGCACTGGTATTTTGACAGTGACTTTTGTTTTAACATGAGAGTTTGAGAAAGGAAAGAATAAGGAGACTCAACTGATAGTATCTGCTCCCCAACAACCCATGAACTGAACTGGGTACTTTCAAATTTAGGTGCTGCAGAATTTAATCCTGTCACTTACTTATGAAGTAGATGTAATTACCCACCTTAAACCCATATATGTGCCAGGTGATGCATGTCCTGCCTATAAGTCTAGAATGTTGAAGGCAGAGATAGAGGGTATTGGAGTATGGTGGTTAGCTAAACTTAAAAAGGCAAGCTATGTGTTCATTTGGGTGACATCGCCTCAATGAATGGTGCGGAGAGCAACAGAGGAAAGGTCCCAATGTCAAACCTGAGCCTTCACTTGCATTCACACACACACACACACACACACACACACACACACACACACACACTTTCACAACACAGGAACATGGATGCACATGCACTTACCACATTAACATGTAAGAATAATTCTGAAATATGTATATGTATATATACACACCAAACACTGGAAAGTGGGCAAAATTTGGATAGAAATTGGAGGGGAATTGATACTTAGAAGAAGGTGATGGCAACAGCTGCTTTTGCTACTTGCTTTAATTATTTATTTATAAAGATATGTGGGTTAAAACCCAAATCAAAGTAGAATTCAGGTTGTTTAGCGTACTAGAAGGTTAAAATGACTTAGAAAATATACCATAAGGAAGAGCCCCCAGTTGTTTTTAATACAAAATCCTTAAGTTTCTGACAGATCCATAAAGCAGACAAATTTTAACACTAAAAGGAATACAGAGGATTTCAGTGGCTCCCCACTGCAATGGAGGTATGATTTAGAGTGTGAAAAAAGGCAGTTAAACTGTTTGTTAAAATAAACATAAACATTTGTTTAGAGGAAATTAACAGAATCCACATATAAATTATATTTTACAATGCCCAAGATACATAAGAATATTGTTTGACATGGATATATGAACACACACATACACAGGAGCAAAGGAACATATGCAAGATAGTTACTAGAGGTAACCCCAAATGTTAGAATTAGGGGATGTGGCTTTAAGGCAGACAAACTTCTGTACCTCATGACACATGATGAGTAATTCTGTACAGCCTGATCATATGTAGAGTAGGCTTTGCCATCTAAGTCTGTGTAAAGTAGGCCCTAAGATGTTTATACAATGAGGGAAATCGAACCGGTGAGGGCTTTCTCACTGTGTCTCTGTTGTTAAGTAACGGTTCCCTGTGTTAGACTAAGATTCATGGGAGATTAGAATGTATATTTAGTGGATAAGTACAGTCCACATTTTCTATGCTCATTTTATATTACTTCCTGACTGTCCTTAATACATTTTTTCTAATGTTAACAGTGAAATGCAGGTGACAGAGAAGTACCTTGTTTAAATTCTTCCCATAGCTACAATGGGGCTGAAAAGAAAGTCTAGGTAATTTCATTCCCTAGGTAGACTTCTTGAGAATTAAGAAATAAGACTCTGCAGTTGTTTTACCTTGGACTAATCAACTTTCTAGTACTCTAACCTTTGTAGGTTGATTCATTTATGCCTCTTTCAACCATTGCTGTAAGAAATATCTGATCAATGTGTGAAATGTGGCAGGTACTCTGCAACATTACTATCATTGTTGCCATCATCCTCCTCCTCCTCCTCCTCATCATCATTGTCCCACCACCTATTTCTATGTAGAATCCTGCTTTATTGTTATAATTCTATTATTATATCAAAAGTTGAATAGAGAACTCTATCTTAAAAGTCTGTTTTATCATGTATTTATGCAACAAGAAGTTAAAGTAGGTCATAGAGTCACTTTTCTGTCATACTCCACACCAATGTTGTGTGTCCTCAAGCATAAGAGTTTATATATTGCTAAACTCAACCCACAGACATGTATGACCAGGATTTCTTCTAATGATGCTTCCAAGCAGTCCATTTTACTACTGAATAGTTATTTGATGGTGTAACATGAGGGCTGGCTCGTTAGGGTTTCTGTCCCACCCGGTACCCCACAGTCGGCAAACCCCAAAGAAAATCACACAGAGAGTCTACATTAGGTTATAAATTGATTGGACCATTAACTCAATCTTCTTACTAGCTCTTGTAACTTATATTAACCCATTGTTCTTATCTATGTTGGCTGGTACTTTTTCTCAGTCGGGCAGCTCACATCCTGGTGGACTGGCAGGAGTGTGGGAAAAGCTTCCTTCTTCCCTGTTCTCCTTGCACCACCTCTACTTCCTGTCTGGTTTTCCCGCCTATACTTCCTGCCTGGCCAATCAGCATTTATTTAAAACATAATTGACAGAATACAGACAATTCTCCCACACCATGATGGTGTGAGAGAACTTCCTTCACTTTATGCTAAAATACTCCTCTTATACCTTTTGTCCAGCCAGTATCACTGTGCCCTGCAGAGGGCAGCCTGCTCCATTCTGCAAAATCATGGTCCCTGCAAGTGCTTGGATATGTTAGCACTTGGCCTTTTGAACACAATTTTTCTATTGTTCTCAGTGGCTATGCACAGCATATAATGGTACATCCATGACCATTCCATTGGTTCAACAAATCTATTTGACAAACTTCTGTGCTTACTACCAAGATAAAGATAGACATTTGAACTTCACTTTCAGCAAACTCACATCTAGTGCCAGAGACAGATAATATCACAAAAGATAGAAAGCAATCATGATAAACGTTTGGGTTTTAGTACATTTGGCCTTGACTTTCATTTAGCTACTTACATTCTCATCCAGGACACGAACCCTGTGAAGGGAGTGCAAATTTCTCCATATTGATAATGGTCCAAGTAAATAAACATGTACTTAAGGGTTTTTTTGTTGTTGTTGATCATACCAGTAGCTGCATTTTTTCCATATTGGAGTACAAATAACAGGCCATATCCACGAATGGATCAAAATTTCACACAGATAAATTACAGCTTGTTTTGAAGAAGCATTAATGTCACTTAGAACTATGTGCCCATGAGCTTTTTCAGAACTAATGTGGTCCTTGTTACTGGGAACATTCAAATAGAATTTGGAAAGCAATGTTAGTGCCACCAAAGGGAATAACTGGCTTATGGGAAACACTTGGTAGATATTTGCAGAAGGGCTGGAGGCAGGGATGGAGAAAAAGAAAGTCAAGAGGGGAGCTTTGTAAATTCACTCAGAACTAGTGAATGCCTAGTCTGTGCCTAGCTCTATGTTAGTGAAACCAAGCCTCTCATCTGTGAGATTTATAACGTAATGAGAAAGGCACTCGACTAAACATTTAACTGCTGTGGCTAAATGCACAAAAGCATATAGTCCAAGACTCCTATTAGATGTCTGAAACTATGAATAGGTTAGTGCAAACCTGTGTGCGTGGGATGCATCTTCTTATGCAAATATAAATATGATAAATCATGGATTACAAATTAGAAACATTAAGAAGTTAAATCTGGGCCTGGGGAGATGGTTCAGCAGTTATGAACCATACTGCTCTTGCAAAAGACTTGGGTTTGGTCCTAACAACCATATGGTGACTCATGATCACTTCTAATTCCAGTTCCATTAGATCCAATACCTTCTTCTGACTTCTTTGGGCTCCTGAACACATGTAGTACACATATATACACTCAGGCATAAGCAGACACACATAAAAGAAAAGAAAATTTTCTATGAGATATTAAATAAAATACTAACTCCATCTGAGCTTAATAGTTCATGTCTATTGTCTCTACTTCTTGGGAAGCCTAGAGAACTTTGTAAAGATTTGTCTCCAAACAAAAGGACTTGGTATGTAGTTCAGTGGTAGAAATGCCTGAGGTATATGAAGAGCTGTGTTCAGTCTCCAGTACCACTAAGAGCCCAACAAACAAAGCATTTTCCTATTGAAATAAAACAAGTAGACAGGAATAGAAAATATTATTATCAAAATTACAAAGATATGATGTCCTCTTCTCTAAAACTACCTCATTGGATGTTCACCGTTTTACTAAAGAAAGCACTTTGTACTTCATGTTATGTGTATTATGTTCTCCATTTCATCCAAGTTGCTGCCTGTGCACTTCAGAATTTTTCCTGAGTAAAGCAATGTTTGCTTGAGCATCTGTCTTGAGATGTAATATCTGCTAGGCTATAACTACTATAGCTGGTAGTATATACAATGTGACTACTCTGGGCCAAGGCATGAACTTGGGTTCCAGTTGATACTGAGCTGTGCAATGTGCAGTGTTAGCATGCTTCTCAAAATGACATACAGTTGAAAGCAATTATTCACGGGTACCTAGACTGTAGATGGGAAAACAGTGGCCAGCAATGGGGTAGGGCTGAGTGTTTTCCACTTAAGTTCTAGAAGGAAAAAGAAGTGAAACTGGCCTGGAGTACCAGGGGCAACTTCTAACTTCTATTGGGATGTGAGGCTGTTGTGGGAGCTGGCTGTGAGGATGCAAGCAAAAGGCAATGATTTAATTAGAGAACCCATCTCGGTACCTTCCAAGGGCCAGGGAAACGTGTTACTGAAACTCTGAGAAAGAAGCAGCTGGCTAGATGAGAAACAGCTAGAGAATCATCAGAGCCAGCTCACACAGAACAGAGAAGGCTTTGGTCAGCCAGTGGTTCTCATCCTTGGAATATTGGGGAGCTTCCTAGGGCTTAAATTCAGGGGATAACATGATGTGATTTGCTTTTTTAAACATCATTTTGGCTGACTTGTAGGACATCACCTCGAGAAAGGCTAGGGTCAGAGAAAGTTTTGAAGAGGACAACAGTCAGCCTGGCTATGATGTTACAACACAGAACGACATGAAGAGAGATATAAGAATGGAGATGAAGGGTGATGGGTGGAGTTGAGTGCTTTATGAGATAAAGCTATAAAATGAACAGGAGGAGATTATACACAGTTAGGGATGTAGAGAGTCAGCTTCATTTTTGATACTGGGGAGGCCGTTTTGTGAGATTTTTTTGGGGGGGGAAATATGAATAAATATATGTTCAGCCCAGATAAGATATTCTGGGGACAGGCCACTTTCACCCAAGTCTAACTTAGTGTTACTTACAAAACCATAGGTAAATCAAAGGCAGCCTTGTCCTAGAAAAGCCTATTGCAGTAAAGGTGAGAACTCACAAAAGCTATGTTCTTACAGCTCCATGCACAGCTGTAGATAGTGTCACTGAAGATAGCCTCCCTTACTTTGGCCATTGTGTAGGGCTTCTGCACTCTTGGGGATGGGGCTGATAAGCCTTGTAAGTTTCAGGAATTTCCCGAGCCTTGTTAGTTTTGTTTTACTTCCTGGTCAATGAGTCTCTCCACTGCTCTGCCCCCACCCCACTTCCTGGGAATGCTGCAATTCTTCAGTTCAGTGGTGATAACTATACAGCTGTGGTTGGTGGTATTTCCTGGAACAGGAAACAGAGACTACAGGTTTATAAGCAACTCTACATTCCTACTTGGGGCATGTTTGTTTTCAGGTTCTTTGAGTCAGAGACCTGAGTCAAAGTTAGATGCCTTGTACATTTTATTTCATTTAATTCCCATAAATACCTTACACATTATAATATTTTCCTAATCTGATAATAGAAGGAATAGAAATAAAAAAAAATGAAACTATAAGATTGTGACATTCTACAGCTCAACTCCAGGTCGTGGCTATTCTTAGTGTACTTTTCTTGTGAATTATTTAAATAAATTTTGTGACGTAAATGATAAATATGAAGACCTTTTGTTAGTGGTAGAACACACTCATTCAAATAGAGTTGAGCTCTTCATGATGACTGCTTTCCCAGTCTTTCTAGAGATGCAGTGAGCAGCTGAAGTTTCATCAGTGTTATCTTTTATGAGAGAACAGAACAGTGCTGGTTGCTTGGCGTTACTCTTTTTTACAACCACAGTAAAACCATTTTGTGAAATCAGCCAATAAAAAGACTAGTAATAGCAGAGCTCCAGAATGTGTGGCTGATCAAACCAGGTGAAGCATTAAGAGAGAACTGCCCATCATTTCCTTTCTTCTTTGTTGCCCTGGGAAACTTAATGTATCTGTCACCTAGGATAGTAGCACTCTGTGATGACAAGGTGGTGGAAATCTGAGAATACTGCATGTTGGAAAAGCCTCCCTATTTTTGAGATGAGGGCAAAGACAATGGCAAGAATGGCAAGAATTGAAAATAGAAGTAAGTCAGGAACATCTATTGCTAGTGTGTTATTACTCTCATCTATTATCAGACTTCTGTGCAAGAGATGTGGTCTGCTGACTAGGTTTATGTAAACTTGGCATAAACTAAAGTCATCTTGGAAGGGGAAACCCCAACTGAGAAAATTCTGCCCATCAAACTGGCATGTGAGAAAGTCTCTGGAGCATTTTCTTAATTAATGAGTGATATGATTGTGAGTAGTGACACATGTGGGAAAGTAATCTTTGTGTTTATAAAAAAAAAAAAAAAACAACAGAACAAGCTGTTGAAACCAAACTAGTAATCACTCCGTATGGTCCCTGCTTCAGTTCCTGCCTCGAGGTTCCTGCTTTGAGTTCCTGCTCAGACTGTCACCTATGAAGTGAAATAAGTCCTTTCTTCCCCAAGCTGCTCTTCCTCAGAGTTTTGTCACAGCAATAGGATTGCAAACTAGGATAGATGGGGGAAGCATGCGGAAAGTGGATGGTGACAAGTGTCTTTAATAGGATGGTTAGTACAGTGTTATTTCTTGCATTTTTTTGTATTTTCTTTAAATTTCCACATTTAATCATTACTATAACCCAGCAATGCTGGTATCATTAGCTCAGTTACCAGATAAGGGACTCGAGCCTCAAGGTTATTAAGAATTTTATGATGCTAGGAGTTTATATTAATTTACTAAAGTTGCCCAAGAAAAGATGAACTTTTTGATTCGGTAATGGATGACTGGCTGGGAAAATGGCTCAGTGGGTAAGCACACTTGTTGAACTGGCATGTAGACCTGTGTTCAAATCTTCAAAACCCATGTAAAAAGTTGGCCATACCTGGAATCCAGCACTGGTTGGAAGGGCAGAGACTAGATGGCCTTTGGGACTTTCTGACCACCATAATAGTCCCAGGTTCAGTGAGAGAGTCTGTCTCAATAAAATAGAGAGTGAAATAATAGGGAACAAAACATCTTAGTCCTCTGGTGTCTGTACTTTTGTAAGGATGCGGGCATACATGTGTCTAAACACACAGAAATTGGATTACAGAGGAAAACTTAATGGTTTTCCCAAAATTTTTATGATTTTGAAATCTTGAGACCCATATCAGGTTGATAATAGGTCTAGTTCTCTATTACTTTTAGCAATTAAACAAGGCATATGGCACTTTTGAGGTTCAACCTTGAAATGAACATTTCTTTATTTTGTAAAATGAACATTAAAGTGCCCACCTTAGAGAGTAAAATATCGTGAAGTACTTTGAGAAAGATTGAAATTAAATTAAAGCTGGGTCTGGAAAAGGGCTCGGAGAATCATGACCAATATTGATATTGACTTTACACCCACAGCAGCAGCAGGCACACGTTGGTCCTGAGTGGAGAGAGCTCTTCAGTCCCTGCAAGTCCAAGAGTGGGCAGAAGAGAGATGGTGAGAGTGAATCCTGACAGCTTATGAGATCTATGAACTTGGAGAAGATGAAAGATGTCTCATTTTTCTTATCTTTGAAACTTAGAAACTGGCACATTCTTCACAGGCCAGTTGCAAAGAATTCTATAATAATAGGTCTTAAATCTTGCATGCAGAGCACAGTAGGTTTTCAACACATGCATTTTGCATGCTGAGTGATTGACTAGATCAGAAAAACTACCATTTCCTATTGCCCATGTTTATTCTTACAAACATAGAGCCAAATTTCTTACCCAACAAATTGCTCTGCTTTTTATTTCCATAATTCTAGAAGGAAAAAAAACCCCTCTAATTGGTTTCCCTGTAGCATGGACCAGAGAACTCTAACTGTCTTGTGCCCTCTCTGCAATGAGTGGCAAACCTTCCTTAAGTCATCTCATTAGCGCCCTGTGATATTTATGGAGGCTGGGATTTGCTGATGATCTTAAATGGGGTTATGAACTTTAGGGTGGGTTGGAAGGAGGGATGAGGCACAGAATGAGAGGACCTGAAGACACCTTAGATGCAAATCTTTACTGAGCCATTTTTTGATGATTAGTTACCCAGTGGGGTATCTGACAAATACAGTATGGGGTCTTATTCCCATCATTCATGTGATGGGGTGCCATCTGGTCTCATAGAAAAAGATGCAGTCTGTAAGGCTTAGCCGAACTAATTAGCCAATGAATAAATTATTATAACCAACAATTGCACTTCAAACCAGAAGTGGAGTGACCATGGGTTTTAAAACTTTTATTAGCTTGTTAAGAATTTGTAAGAGTATTTATTTCTAAATAAATGCATTATAGATACCTGAAAATAGGCCAAATAAGCGTCCTCTCCATCTTCTTCTTTCTCCGTTTTCTATTTTTTTCTTCCTCTGAATCTCCTTCTTCCTTTCCCACCCCTTTCTCCTCCCTCTCTGCCTTATTCCTCATTTTTGAAACATCTGCTGATATATTGTGATGGACTGCAAAATGCTAATCCACTTTTGCATTTTAAGTTAAATTCATGGCACACTGAAGGGCAGTTTAATTAGGTATATGTTTCTGCATATATTCTTGCAAACAATATTTTTGCAAGCATCTCAAGACACAACTCTGTAGATTTTCTGCTTGGGAAACGTTGGTGTCCTTTTATTATTAAACCACATGGCTTGGAGATAATAGAGAAGGCTCAGTGGTTAAGAGTTCTGGCTGCTCTGCTGGTGGAGCTGGATCCATTCCCAGAACCCACATGGAGTCTTACAAGCATCTGAAACTCCAATATCAGGGGTTATGACACCCTCCTTTGGCCTCTGTGGGCACTGCATTTATGTAGTCCAGTTATACGTGCAGGCAAAACTCCTATACACTTAAAATAAAACTTAATAACTAAATGCATCTTAAAACACATAGCTTGGTATCAAAGGGCTTTCCTTCACAATCAGTTTTCAGAAAGATAGCTTGAGTTGATTGGGTACTTCATATCAGACTCTGTTCAATGCTTCTATATGAAGTAAGCGATTTATTTGCTGGGACAAAACTATAAATGGAGCATTATAATAGTCTTTATGACATACCATCTGAGATTAAGTGGTTTGTTCAGTGTTCTGTACCTCAAATATGGTAGAAGACTGAACCTATTAATTGGTTTCAGAGTTCAACCAATTAATGGCCCTTGAACAAAGACAGTGTGTGTGTGTCTATGTGTCTGTGTGTGGTGAGTGTGTGTGTGTTGAATGACTAAAAAGAAATCCAAATGAGAATAATACTTTGTGGTGTGTGGAAACTGTACAGAATTGCAATCCTGGTGTCCAACAGTGCAGTGCTTTTGAAGGATCGTCATGCTCATTTGTTTACATACCGATTATGGCTGAATCCCTGCTCTGATGTCAGATCTGTGCCAGAAATTATCAGCCACACAAAAACAAAAATATTTATCCTGTCCCTATAGAGAAATGTTTGATACCCTAAGTTATCTTAGTGTGTGTCTCTCACTGTGCCCCAGTGGCTTTCTACTGGACTCTTAGCCATAGACCTTATATTTTTTGTCTTAACATTGAGGAGCCTGGGACAGTGTTCAGTGTATTTCTACTATTGAATGTCTTGTATCCTTCCAATATCTATGCCTATAAATGATACCTAATTATAATGTCCTAAAGACCATTTTAATGTTCCACTTATAATTTTGTTCCAGCAAATAAATCGCTTAACCCCTGTAGAAACATTGAGCAAGGAGTCTGATGTTAACTGTATATAAATTCTGAAACTTTTGGCAGTAAGCAACAGGAAACCCAAGTCATGCTGGAAATTTCAAGTCAAGGATCTATTAACTTAAACAAGAAAGCGTTCAGAGATTTTTAAAGGTGAAAATTCATCTATGACAAAGCAAAATGGTTACATTGTCTTAGGCCATAATGCTCATGTTCTCAGCCTGATTGATATCTGTGGCCAAGAGACACAATTATACCGATTGTCCCAGGCATGAGGCAAACTTATGCCTGCCTCGTTTCTGTGGATCCCATGGCATGTTTAAGTAATTCATCTCTAAATCATACAATCACGAGTTTGGTGAGTGTCAATTACTCTAGTTAAACAAGTTAGGAATCTGGGTTGTGGGAAAAATAACAGGTGTGAATGGGTGAACAAACCTCAAAAATGTCTGTGCATCTGCCCTGTGCAAAGAATTCTGGACTCCTGTTTACTGGAGCCTGCTGCTAGCACAATTTATCTCCATCGCCTTTCCCACCTGATGACTGGATCATAGCAAGCAGTAAATATCTGCTCTCAGCAACCACTGCTACT